>JBBPBX010009048.1:7160-20646 GCA_038048925.1 Garcialebias charrua | reverse complement strand
TGGCCCAGATAATGGAGCGCGCACTAAGCAGATTTAAAATTGATAGTTTTCAGATGAGAGGCTTGAATGAAGAGCGATGCAGCATGTTGCTGTGTGTGTGTGTGTGTTGGTTTATGTGTCATTAGCAGGACAGACTACGTACCGCTAAACCTCATTGACAAACCCGTGTGTGTGTATGTGTGTGTGTGTGTGTGTGTATGTGTGCCGGGCCCGGCGCGCGGCTGAGCGAGGGACACAGATAACAAGACAGCCCCGCTATGAGTGTGTGTGTGTGTGTATGTGTGTCCGCGAGTGACATCCGCTCCCTCCAGCGCACAGGGAGAGAGACGTCAGGGAGGGAGTTGGACATTTATTACAGAGGAAAAATTAAAAATGACACGACAACTTGTACACGTCTGATCTGTCCCACAATACGTTGCGCGGTCCAGTTCAGCTCAGCTAAGGGTGGTAGTAACGTGAGTTCAGACATCCTCGTCTGCCTTTGGAGGGCGGAGTTAATGTAAGCAGATCTTTGAAGGGTGTGCCACGAGATCTCATTATCATAAACCGGTCGTTCAAAACGAAAGTTAAAAATGGCAGAATTAAAAAGGGTATAATTGATTATCGAAGAATTATTTTGTGTATTAAATTGAATGAACACTGTCTGGATACCCCAAAGACATACCATAAAAATTTTAAAAACCTATCTGTGGTCTCCTTTAAATCTTCAAGAGATATAATTTAAACTGGAGCAACTAGTACTACTAGAGATAATACTATTAGTACTGTACTATTAATATAGTACTTCAAGTACTGTATTGGTGTAGAACTTGTTAAATAATTAGAAAGCTGACTATTAGCCATTGCTATTCTCTTGACTACCAGGAAAAATAAATATTGTCCATGCCCCAATATTTTATTATTTATATGGAAGAGAAAGGTGCCAAAACCCACCTTTTCATATTTAGCATAATTGAAAAAGCCCTAAATCAGAGAGTCAGAGAATCTTTATTGTCATATGCACCACATGTGGTACATGTGATGAAACAAGATTATGTACACAGGGTCCCAGTTACATCCAACAACAAAAAGTAAAAGAAAAACAGTAATAACATCCAAGATATGAACTAAGAAAAACATCAACTAAAAATACACTAAGCACTAATATCATAGAAAACATTACTCCAAACAGCAGTACGAACATGAGTCTGTATGAGCAGATGAACACGGATGAACACAGCAGCATGAAACAGATTTTTTTGTCAGCAGCAACATGAAACAGATCAGCAGCAACATGAAACAGATCAGCAGCAACATGAAACAGATCAGCAGCAACATGTGATATTTCACATTGATTCTTCTGGTTAGAGATTCATGAGTCTAACAGCCTCAGGGTAGAAGCTGTTCCTCAGTCTCTGTAGAGAGCAAAGTTAATTCAGTAATATGCTGTGGGTGGGAGATATTCAGGTTTACAAATTTATTATTAATAAAAATTACAAAACTACTACAATCTGCTCAGACTCATGTTCGTGCTGACTCATGACCACGATTGCGCCCCCCCCATAAAAAAAAAAATCACCAGCCGACACTGGACTATAAATGTAAAACTGGTAGATGGATTCTAATAAACTGGTTTGTGAAGCTTTAAGTTGAATAAAAGAAAAAAGAAATCATGTTGTTGAGGACCTCAAATAAAGTCTAAAATTGATCTGCAAATGATCTTAATCTGTATTTATGATGATGGATTTTTCTGTCTGCCTCTTATATTTCGAACCATCGGGCATGCAGCGAACCAGTTCCTGAATCGGTCGCGTGGTACAGCCTGCTAGTGATGCTTCGAACGTCACTACATGCGTCATCAATACACTCGCTCCAGATAAATCCTCCAATTACTCGAAACACGCTTCAAAGCCTCGACACAGGACACATCACTGTGTCCAAGCACATCAATGGAAAGTCTAGTGGAAGAACAAAATGTGGCAGAAGATGCACCAGCCTTGTTTTAACTGTGACATTTACCTTTGATCTGGGATGAGAAGTCCGACACTCCATCTACTGATGATCATGGGTGTATAAAGTTAATCTTGAGTTGGCCTGAAGTTATGACCTTGGGCGGGTGATAATGTTTTTAAACTGGACTTGTGCATTAAGTATACAAGGACATTTTGCTTCCCAGCCAAGAAGCAATTCAAAACTCCTTGGATTTAATCCAAACGTTCGTCTACAGCAGTTTTGATTGGTAATCTTCAGGACTTGCCATGTCCTGGATGATACAAACTCGCTAGGCTCTTCATGATCTCTCATCTCTCACTGACCTTCTACAGCCATATGTCCCACGGCGCTCTCTGAGGTCAGAAGGCCAGATGCTTCTCTCAATCCCAGATACTCGCTGTAAACTCAGAGGTGACAGGGCTTTCTCTGTTGCAGGTCCAAGACTGTGGAATGAGTTGCCACTGAGTGTCAGGCAGGCTCCCTCACTCACAGTACTGTATTTAAGTCTCGCTTGAAAACCCACTTCTATTCTCTTGCCTTTAACACTGTGTGATTTGTTTTGATCCTCTCTGTAATATACATTGTTTACCATTTTAGTTTCTGTTTGCATCTATATTTTGCTTTTCCTGTTTGCCATGCTTGTTTGTTTTCTATTGTACAGCCCTTTGGTTGGCCTTGTGTCTAAGTGTTCTATAAATAAAGTGGTATGGTATGATATACTTTTCCTCACACTGCTGCTAGTTATCGTACTTTATACAATTTTAAAATACCTGCGGCTGCTAACCAACTACAGTATAATGTGAAGTTTTCATGTCCAATGAGCACAAGCTGATGGTTTCCAGACTTGTGAAGTCGGTCCTATGGAAAGCTGTTTCCACCAATAAAAATAAAAAGTCAAAAGCCAAGTCATAACAATAACTTTCAGTCAAAATTATTCAATTCAGCAGCGTTTCCGGTAAATCAGGGCGCTCATCTATTTTTTTTTTAAATAGTCAAACTGGGGACAGGAGACTGACACATGCAATGCACACTAGTTTACTGCTACGTCAATGTCGTCAGTTGTCGACAAGAGGGAGGGAGTGAAGGACATGTTGGCAGGCAGGTCGCTTGGTTCTGTTAACAGGGCGGGGCGTCCTGCTTGTATAACAGTAAACACTAATTCATTTTATTTATACAGCACCAAGTCCCAACAGAGGAAGTCTCAGGACGCTGTACAGAAACATTATACTGTACATACAAAAGTACATTGGTGAGTTATCTAAAGAAGCCAGCAGATTGCAGCAAATCATTTCGTGGCAACCTCATCATAATTCTGACTTACAAAGTCATAATGGAAAAGCTTTAGTGGTCAAAATGAGAATTTATCTCATAAGTATGAACTCTAAAGTCGCTACAACATACCATTTGATGTTATATTTTCATTGGTGTAAACGAGCTTCCATACTTTTCAGCTGCTCGACTATGAAAAAAGGCCTCGATTCCATTTTGAACAAGTTTATAAAGCCAGAGTGCTCAGCTGTAGAAGTATTTGACAAAATAAATATCCTACAAATGATTTAGGCCAGGTGGTTTTAACACGTCAGATTGCTCCAATTCACACCTTTCATTAAAAATACACTAAAATCATGTGTAGCATTTTACACAATGGGTGTGTAATATTTTGCACTTAGTACCACATTTCAGCTGAAAAACCTCACATCTGATTAGAAAACACAGAAAACAGTTTTCAAACTCAAAAGACTTTTATTGGTGGGAAAAAAAAACAGAGGCAACCAAGATCAGTTCAATGTGACAACACAACTCAGTCTGATGTACAAAGAAAAACATCCAAAACACAAAATATCACAATTTTATAAGCAACACCAAGCCGTGTTTGTATGCCCTGACCTACAGATCCATATCTAGTGGTGCAGAAAACATTTTCTTTTAATCATTAGAGTATCTTTTAATTACTCGTGGGCTTTATAATGGGCAACCCCCAACAAAATTACTTTCTAATGAAGGAAACAAACAGGAAGTCAAACTCGACACTTCAAAACCCCAAACTGCTCACGGTGATGTAAACGTAGCTTCGACCCAGTCGCTCCTACCACAGTACTGGAGCAGGAAGTGATGAAACCACTTGTCCAATTGCCCAAAAATAATAATTGTGTCAGCAAATGTGTTAAGACACGTTCTTTGCTGAGATCAGGTTGCATCACAAGATCTGGAACATCATTATCACAAGAACATAAAATATTTTAAAATCGCTTAAAAAAAGTTTTAAGTTATAATTACTGTATGCAAATGGTAAAGATAAAAAAATAAACAATAAACTGCCACTTTTTTAGTTATCTACAGATCCAGATTGGGTGAAGAAGCACTCAGCCTTCAGGCAGCATCTCACCGGGCTGCCGTTGTTGGGACACTCAAACTCTCAGATTAGGACAATTTTTAAGAAGAATTATTCGTCCGTGGTGTGGTTATTAAACCTGGCCATGTTTTCTGTTACAGAAGTGTTCCCTGCAAGTGTCAAAATCCAACTGAAGAGCCTAGATGATGGGTTGGAGACACACATGACAAACACCAAAGGCTTAAGACGCCCGTACTGACTGATCGTAAAAAAATAATTAAAAAATTGTCACCGTTTTCAGGACTGCAAGCCTTTGGGACTCGTGTGAAAATCGAGAACCGTAGTGAAAATCTGGAGACGCTCTTATGACAAGTTTGCCAACTCCTCAGCCCAGTGAGATCCTGGTTTCACCTTCGTTCTGCTTCACATCTAGGCAGTAAGAATGTCTACTTCACTAAGTTACTACAACTAACGCATAGAAATGCCAAAACTTGAACCAAATTAGGATTAATCTAGGTACTCACCTTTAAACATACATGCACCATCGATTTAAGAGTATTTTAACATACAGTTTTATCGAAAAAGCTAAATTTTTAATTTTAAATACATTGTGAATCCATCTGATAGATAAAACCTACTAGCAAATACACCGGCTAGATGAGAAAACTGCACAAGTAACACAAGACAAACAGGAAAATAAAATGGAGCCAATAATTGTACTGCACATAAACATAACCTGGAATGGGATCATTGAGTAATATTCCATGTACTACACTGAAATCTACCGCTGGTTAATTAGAAAAAAAAAAACCATCCTAAATCATCGTCAGTACTGCCCACCCACACATTTTCAGGAAGAGGACAGACTTCTGGGTTCTGAAAACACAGATACACAACTTTGTTGGATGTTTATCAATTCCAGTGGCACTTAGGCTATTCTACCTGCTTCAGGTTAGTTAACTGACTGAGCTAGAACATTTAGTAAGTATACCGTGCCCGCTCTGCGGCAGGATCCCGCAAATGCTCAAAGGTAGCACTTCTTGGAGTTGCGGTCGCTGGGGAAAACCGCGCACGTTCGTATGTAAATCCACCTGCCTCGCCGGCGACTCTCCGTATCGGACTCCGTTCACGTGCGTAGTATGACGGGACTTGGGCCACTGGAGGGAGGGGAGGACACTGGTATGGGTCGACGCTCGAGGGCGGCACACGTTCCCGTACAGCAGTAGTGGTGGGCGTTGTTGGAACAGGCACGGGAGCAGCACGGCGTTCCTCAAAATAACTGCTTCCATAATTTGCCCTGTACTTCTCGTAGTAGTCCACGACCCCGTACGGATCCTGTTCCTCGTAAGGCGACCGTCGCACCGAGAAGGCTGGTACCGCACCGTAGAGTGAGGCGTTGCCCCTGTATGACGGATCGGTGCTGTACATCCGAGCCATGCTAGGATCAGCGACAGAACTCATGCTGTAACCCGGCTGTAGATCGTATCTCATTGCGCCCTCATAGCCTGCACCTCCTCTGTAACCTGCCATGCTGCTGGTTTGACCAAAACCATGACCGTAGCTGGCCTCATATTCCGGAGCGCCCCTGAAGTCTGGATAAGCCCGGGTGCGACCGCGCCCGCCAAATCCCGAGGGATCGTATCCATCAGAGTTTGGCTCCGAGCCATTTTTCTGGTAGCCGTTTCGGTCTATGGGACATTCATTGGACCAGTGGCCTTCCTGCCCGCAACGATAACACCCCGCTCGGTCTCCCATTCCCGGCGCAGTACGAAGGTGGCTAGTTGAAACCTTCACGCTCATCCGTTTTCCTTAAAAAGAAAACACTCTGTAAGGACTTGTACCGACATTTTACATTTCTTGTGCGACATAAATGCTGTTAAAAAGTTGCAATATACTCAAAAAGTAGCATTAAGACATGGGTTTAAAATTGGAGCACATTTCATTACTAAGGTTTAAACCTGTTAACGTCTCCGTACTGTATTCTCCTGCTTTTGGCCTGAAAGGTAACTCATGCTTGCTGTGATCACTTGGACCGAATAGCTGAATGCAAAATCGATTATTACCAACCACAAAGATGTAAAATTGTAACTACCGTCAGAATGCATTAGTTTCATTTGAACAAAGCACAGACGTCATTGTACTGATGTCAAAGTACCGGTAAGATGACACTTGTTTTTCCCAATTACCGTAGGCATGAGCCGGAATGGAACTGAGACTGTATAACTTTGAGCACAAATACCTTGGCTTCACGAGAACACAAAACTTTCAAAATGCACCACAATTTTTTTAATTAAAAAAATAAAAATAATGAAGCAGTTATTACATTTACTGCGCCCCCACACCCATCTATCTATAAACTTATGTACACTACCTGGCCAAAAAATGCAAAAGTAACCACCTGGATTTAACTAAGCAAACAGGTACGAGCCTCCTATTGGATAATTACTGCATGGGTGATTATCTTTCAGCTGGTAACCAGTAACCAGTTATTTAACCCCAACTGGTGCAATGAGTTGCTTCTCATTTCTTAAATAACCATGTTGAAAGACACATGGCGTGGTCATGGAAAAGATGTCAGTCTGTTTGAGAAGGGTCAAATCATTGGCATCAAGCAGAGAAAACATCTAAGGAGATTGAAGAAACTACTAAAACTGGGTTAAGAACTGTCTAATGCATTATTAAAAACTGGAAGGATAGTGGGGACCCATCGTCTTCGAGGAAGAAATGTGGCCGGAAAAAAATCCATGATCGTGATCGACGATCACTTAAACGTTTGGTAAAATCAAATAGAAGAAAAACAACTGTAGCACTCAGGGCTGTGTTTAATAGTGAAAGTAAGAGCATTTTCACACTCACAATGTGAAGGGAACTCAAGGGACTGGGACTGAACAGCTGTGTAGCCTTAAGAAAACCACTAACCAGTGAGGCTAACGGGGGGAAAAATGCTTTGGTTTGCTAGGGAGCATAAAGATTGGACTGCGGAGCAATGGAAGACGGTCATGTGGTCTGATGAGTCCAGATTGACCCTGTTCCAGAGCGATGGCTGCATCAGGGTAAGAAGAGAGGCAGGTGAAGTGATGCACCTATCATGCCTTGTGTCTAGTCATCAATGCAAGATCCTGGTGAAAAATAAAAGCAACACTGGATGGAAATAGATCTTGTGACATTGCAGAAGCTTTATCAAAACAATGCCACAGTGAATGCATGATGTAATCAAAGCTAAAGGTGGTCCAACCAAATATTAGTGTGACCTTTTTTTGTTGAAAACTTTTTTTTTTTGGCCAGGAAGTGTATTTAGCCCATTATTTTTTAGTTATAATGATGTACTAAAATTAGGCCTGTCGCGATAAACAATCAATTAATCGCATGATGAATGAAAATTATCGACCTCATTTTCATTTACCGGCTTCGTTTCTTCGTATCTCTCTCTTTACTGAAGACACTTCTAATCTCCAGTGCTCTTCATTGACCCCTCCCTTTCTCTTTAAAATCTGTTTTAACCATCCAAAATCACGTTTTTAGATTAAAAGCAGCTATAGCTGTGAAGCTAAGTTACGAGCTAAGCTAACAGGCCGACCTTGGGGAAAAAACTGTCTTGTAAAGCTCCTAAATTCATAGTTGAACCCTGTGCCTTTTTTCTCTGCAAAAAGAAGCTGAGAACTTGTTTACTGATTTTTATTAAAAGCTTTAAGTGAAAAATGCTGCGCTTAAGAGCTCAAATCACAGAATGTCTCCATGTCACCTGTCACGTCAAGGGCCCTCCCTCTCATCTTTCTCAGAGAAACGCTGCTCAACTACTGAGTCTTTGGTTAAAACTTGGGCCCTGTTTACACAGACACGGTGGGGGGAAACGGAGGTTTTGGGTATGTTAATTAGAGGGAAAGATCTGCGTTGACACGGGCGAATTCTAGTGTTTACATGGATCCGCTCGAATCTCCCCCCACCCTCATAAATCTGCTTTAGTTACCATGCCGGCCCATTAGTTGGCGCAGTCAATTTTTGCACCTTCACCTAATGCGCATGCGTGTTTCCTCTCAGTCTGCTGCTTTCTTCTGGGGTAAAAGCTAACAACAACTTAAGTTAAAGCTGGAATTTGGATGGATGACGGATTTGACACCAAACGGGACCTCTTCATCTAACAAGCTCCACACCAGTCGCTGAGTGGACCAGAAATCAAGTCAACATGTCGGACTTTAGTCCGTGATAAACAGCTGATTTACGGCAGGTAAATCAACGTTCTTAATATAATGTTTGCTTGTCTAAAAAAGCTAAGTCTGGTCCTCTGGACATTCAGAAAAAAAAAAGAAAAAAAAAGAAGCTTTTTTAGATTTTTCTACCTGGATTATTGAGAATGCATCAGGGGAATGTTTGCTTGTGTTTACTTTGATCACACAACAACCAACTGAGTTTTTTTTTTCTTTCTGCGAGGTCGAGAAGCTGTCCTTCCAACATGCGGACCGGTTCTGATGGGACCAGTATCCAGGATGAAAACACAGCACAGTCCAGTTCAATAACGTAGTTACAGTTCAGCTAACGTGTTTTAATAGTGTTCAGTTAAAGGGGACCACACATTCAAAATTCACTTTTTAATGTTTTTTTACTCAACTTTGGGTATTTACAGTACCCAGTGGTTTATTTACTCTAAGTAGATTTATTTTACTGTGATAATAAAGGTTTCGTTTTTTAAATAAACTGGAAGTCAATCTCGCTTGTGACGTCACAAGCGAGAGAGGACAACCCACCCCAACCTGAGTCCAGCCCCTCACCTAGCAACCCCATGTTAGGCTCAACCCACTTCTGTATTAAACACATGACTGTTGTTTTTCATGATTTCATCTCATCTTTTGTTTATATGTTATTAATTTCATGTGTACAGCACTTTGTTGCAGCTGTGGTTTTTTAAATGGCTTTATAAATAAAGTATAATTGTTATTTTTATGTTTTAGTTCAATTTTTAGTGTATTTGCGATCGCTCCCAACGCGCAGCCGGCAAAAATTAAACGAGCAGACCCCCGGCGTAGGGACCGGCGGCAACGGGACCCTCTTCTGGCGCGATGGAGCGGAGCTTCAACTGTACAGCCTCGCAGCAGCCTCGCAGCAGCGAGGACCTTCTCCTTACGGATTAATTTACGGGAGACACTTGGTGAACTTTGTGTTGTCTTGACTGGAACAGCGATAACTCCCAAAATCTCCGCGTGCAACGAGCGGAGCTGGCGAACACCGGAAGAGGAACAAGCTAACATTAGCATCGGATTCGGGTGGTCTCATGCTAAAAGGAGCAGCAAATTGCGGCGCGCTCAGACGGGTTTCGGTAAGTTATCTTAAGCTAACACTAACAGTAAGTCAAATGAGTAATAAAAAAAGAGCTAATTTTAAAACAACAACACATTACAGATACTGGCTGTTACAGAGGGCGTAAACAGATCGTTGAAGGGCGTGGACTTCAGAACTCAGTATCAGAAACCGGTCGTTCAAAACGAAAGTTAAAAATGGCAGAATTAAAAAGGGTATAATTAATTATCTAAGAATTATTTTGTGTATTAAAATGAATTAATATTGTCAAGATAGCACACAGACATAACAAAAATTTTAAATACTTACATGTGGTCCCCTTTAAATTATCAGTGTTTGTGTGACATACAGTTTGTGGTGTTGAATAAATAAATAATAAACCTGGTGTCTTCATTTTCAACTTTCACGCAACATGTTATGCATCGTTTAAATGACACAACGAATCCAGATAGCTTCATTTAACTCAGATAACTTTATATATCTCCCATGCTAACATAAATACTGTTTATTATTGCTAAACTGTTATTATTTAGCACATATGTTATTGTGCAGCGTGACGTGTGAAATGCCCGCCTGCCTGTTCACCTGGCTGTCCGCGCGTAGGTCACACAAAAGCTCAGCGGGAGATGTTTATGTTATCCAAGAGATGGATTCAGAAACCTTTGGATTCAAAGAGGGGGGCCAGTGGTGTCGTGTAAACGATCAGCAGAACCGCAGAGAGAAAGGAGCGGTTTCACTCAAAATACGCGCCGTGTAAACGGCCCCTTATACTGACATCAGGTGGTCAAAAAAGGTACTACATGCCAAATAAACCAAAAAAAATTCTAAAATTTGACAATCATTGTTAAATTTCAAACAATATTATTGTTTATTACAATTTGTGAGAAAATTAATCGATCAGCAAAATTTGTTATCGTGACAGGCCTACCTAAAATATTTATAATTTTAATGCTCAAATATAAATAAGGTGTCTAACAAAAAAATAAATAACTGGTATGTCTGAATATTTTTGTGGTTTGATGCAGTGACTGTTAACACCGCAGTATACCTTAAAACCTGTAATCAAGCAGTCCACTTCTACTCTAAATTAAACTGGCTGTAAACCAATTTAAATCCAAAACCATTACAAATGAACATGTTCAAATCTCCACTTTGTGTCAGTTTCTCCCACATAAACAAACTGGAACATACTCCTGAAATTACAAACATAAGCTTTAAAACAATGCTGGCTTTTCCCCTTTTACTCACCTGTGCTTCATCCACAACTTACCTGCAAATTCACAATAACTTAATATTCATGACACCATTTCATTATTCTAGTAATTTCCCATCAAACCCACCCCAAGAGTTCACCTTTAAAAGCTGTGTTATCCATCTTATTAATAGCCTCCATGGCATCCTCCATTCGCTCCATGTGAACAAAAGCATAATTTTTTACAACGTCGCACTCCAGCACGGTGCCAAACTCTTCAAACTTGGCCCTCAGCTCCTGGTTGGTGCATGCGATGTTGCCAACATGGAGTTTGGTGGATCCTTTCGACCTTCCACGGCTCATCTGTACGTTCAGGGACAGACCATTTAACTCATGCTGGTGAAGGTTACGGATGGCCTCTTCGGCCTCAGCCTTGTTTTCCATGTGAACGAAGCCGAAGTTTTTGACAATCGAGCATTCTGTGATCTTGCCATACTGGGAAAAGAGAGCACGAAGTTCATCCGCTGTTGTATTGGGGGCCACGTTTCCAACGAATATTTTCACCATTGTGGAGACTTTGTCACTAAATGGAGAGAAAAAAAAACGGAAAAAATCAAATTCCAAGTTTAAATGAAATACTTATTTTACATTTTCAAATGTGTTTGATTCCTATTCACAGATTCTCTGCACAAGGTTTACCACACATTTTCTAATATAACATTTTAGACAACATTTTTTAGCTTTTCTGTTTTTTATTTTTTATATATAATGGCCTCCCTTCTCACCTTACAGCCATCCTCTTCACACCATTATGATTTTTTTATTATTATATAGGATAGAAAGAAAGGAAAGACAGAAAGTAAGACTACAAAGTATAATAAATATACGGTACACAAAAAGAGCACAAGGCAAATACGCCCGACCGCTGTCTGTAAACCTGCAAAGAACATGACAGAACACAGCAACTATACAGTATATATATATATATATGTATATATGTGTGTATATAAAAAAGACAGAATATTCATGACTTTGCAGTAGATTTCTATAAATATATATAACTATACCTACAGATATATACATACATACATGCATAAGCAGTCACATACACATATCTACATACGATACCTACATATACATCCCTACATCTATTTGTGTGTGGTTGTGAGCATGCATAAGTGAATAAGGCTTCTCTAATAGAACATTCAATAGTGACCGTGAAGAATCAGAGACCCGGCCCCCCAAGACCCGAGGCAGACCAAGGGGGGACCAGAGCCCAAGACCCCAAAAAGGACCCCGAGCGCAGAGCCCCCAGGGCCACCCAAACAGGATGAATCACCCACCCACCCCCCAGATCCGACCATGGGGGAGAACCGGAACAGCCCCACCAGCGACTACACACAATGACACCCCGCGGCCAACAGCGACATACTCACAGGCCCCCGCCGGAACCCGCTGCACCGACGTAGCCCCAGGCCTAGGCACCAAGGCCCAGGCACCGAGGACGCACACCCCTCAGGCCCAACAGGACCAGAGGACCCGAGCCCCACCAGGCAGCCACCAGGCCGAGCCAACACACGCCCAAGCACCCAACCCCGACACTGAGGGCCCCAAGCGCGCCGGCAGGCCAAGGCACACCCCACTAGGGGGCCGCGTGGAAGGGGCGTGACACCAAGCAGCCCCAGCTGTATCAAAGAGGGGGCAGTCTAAGTCCCGGCCTGACAAGTAGACATTCATACAAAAGACACAATCACCAAGACCCACCCTCATCCTCACTCACAGACTTCTGGTGTTTAAACATCTTTATGTACATTTTCTGCAAAAGTTTCTACAGTGTGCTTTTATGAATGAAATAAACTAAAGAAAATTATTTACAGCTTGGTGACCCTGTTTTTTTTTCTTCCTATAATTGCAACATCAGGTTACCGTAATTCCTGGACTATCCACCTTATTCCTGGGGGGGGGGTCACTGTAGAAGCGATTATGGGACTTACTTCCGTTTGACACCGGAAGTAGAAGTTCTGCACTGGCTCCTTTGTTGTTTATTTGCTAATCTGCACGCGTCGTTGAAGTTCTGTTTTCTATTATTTCGAGCTAATATTGTCGCGAAGATGTCCTTGCGGAGTTCGGGTACCTGTTGCGCTGTTCGTGGCTGTACGAATAATCAGACAAAGCTGAATTTGTGGCTGCAACTAATGTGTGTTGAACATGCTCCGAAAACAAAAAGGGAATGTTCCTGTGATAAGCGGTACCGTTTTCATCGCCTACCAACAGATGACGAAACAAAGAGAAATTGGCTTAAAAATTTAAACTTGAAAAGACCACCCAAAACGATGTACGTGTGCTCGTTTCATCTTGTGGACAAAAAGCCAACCGAAGAAAACCCGCATCCTTCTTTGTGGCTGGGCTATGAGAAACCACCTGAAAAAAGATGCCGTATCCTCCAGAGGATCGACAGCAGTGACACGAGAACACCAGGTATGATTTCAGAGACAGCTTTTAGTTTTATGATTTTATGTAGTCAGTGATTAAATTATACTAATATTTTCGTTCATAACTGGCAAATAAACACACGCACCTATATATGTATGCTGTGTGTGCACGTTTATTTATATATATATAAATAAACACACACACCCATATTAAATATATATAATATAGGTGTGTGTGTGTGTTTATATATATACATGTATATATAT
>JBBPBX010009047.1:18973-35459 GCA_038048925.1 Garcialebias charrua | reverse complement strand
ATTTGGTGACATGTAATATACTTATTCTGTTATTAAATACACGATCGTTTATATTTGTTTGCAGGAGCTCCAACTGAGTTGGGGTGAATTGAGGTTGATGGTTGGGTTCAAAACCTTAAGTTTAGTCTTTAGGCTTATGACTCCTATTGGAGTTTGCACTGGTATTCCGTCGTTTGGGGATGGGATAATGGTAAGTGCTATCTGGGGGAGGGATGTGGTGTGTTGTGTGTGTGTGTGTGTTTTTATTTTTTTTATTTTTATTTTTTTACCTGGTACGTGGGGGCGGAGGCTGAATGTTTCATCAATATTAACGCATATTTTACATGGCTAATGCAAATAACTCAAATGTAAGATTTATTAGCTGGAATATTAGAGGTTTAGGGTGCGCTGTCAAGCGAAGTAAGGTGTTATCTCATTTAAAACGTTTGAAACCTGACATTGTTTTTCTACAGGAGACCCATATGAGAATTAAAGACCAGTCTAGACTTAAATGTTCATGGGTTGCAGAGGTACTCCACTCCAGTTTTAATTCAAAGTCTAGAGGGGTTGCTATTTTAATAGGTAAATCTGTACCATTCAAAATGTCTAAAGTCATTTCAGACAAAGATGGCAGATATCTGATAGTATTAGGTACTTTATTCCATGTATCCACCTTGCTAGTTAATGTATATGCTCCCAATTTTGACAATCCTGGTTTTATGAATAAGCTGTTTGAAATTTTGCCATCTTTGAATGACTCTGTTTTGATTTTTGGTGGGGATATGAACTGTACTATAGATCCTCTGTTAGACCGTTCTAAACCTGTTCTAACCCAATCATCAATGGCTAGAACCCTAAATAGTTTCATGTTAAATAATGGTTGTGTTGACCCCTGGAGATCTCATAATCCGAACAATAAGCAATATTCTTTTTATTCACCTGTTCATCAGACTTTTTCACGTATAGATTATTTTTTTATAGATGCTAAACTTATGCCTAAAGTATCAAATGCTACATATCACCCAATCATTATTTCGGATCATGCTCCTGTCTCTTTTGATCTTCAGATTGCACCTGGGCCTCGATATCCCTCTCAATGGCGATTTAACACCTCATTATTATTAGATGATAAATTTCACAAATTTATTACGGACGCAATAGAGGATTTTATTGCACTTAATGATTCTGATTCTGAACCAATTTCTAGGGCGCTCCTGTGGGATTCTTTGAAGGCATATTTACGTGGTCAGATAATTTCATATTCTGCGCATGTGAGGAAATTGAAGATGTCAAAGATTCAGAAGCTTGTATCTGAGTTGGAATTGGTTGATCAACAGCTTGCAGCTACTCCATCTGATAATCTTTCAAAGCGTCGTTTGGTCCTACAAACTGAGCTGGATCTTATTACAACTAATGAGGCGGAGCGCCTTATGCTTCATTCTCGTGCTAGGTATTATGAACATGGAGACAAGCCAAGCAGATTATTAGCTCATCAATTGCGCCGCCAAGCAGCTTCACGTTCAATATGTCGTATTACAGACGGCTCGGGGGTCCAGCAGGAGGACATGCAAACTATTAATTTGGTTTTTTCATCATTTTATGAGTCCCTGTATAAATCTGAACTTCCAACAGATCTGACTGATATGCATAAGTTCCTGGATGAGCTTCAGTTTCCTTCTTTACACCCAGAATTGATTGATCATCTAGAATCTGGTCTGACTATCCAGGAGTTAAAGCTTCAGTATGTAGCTTTTTTTATGAACATATTTCTTCACTCTGTCACTACCTCCTGACAGACTGATGTTAGCCAGGTAATCTCTGAAAAAAAATAAAAAAATATTGTCCCCTTGCTTCTCCAGGTGGTAAATAAGCATTTCTAAAAAGAAAAGGTGACCCGCCATTTTCCAGCCAATAAAAACAGAGTTTGTAACCAGCCAATAAAAACAGAGCTTGAATTTGAATCAGCCAATAAAAACAGAGCTTGAATTTGAAATTCAACAGACCACAAGGGGGCAGAGCCACATATGGCTCTGAGGGGGAGGGATCAGAATGCTTTGCCTGTTGAAAATATTTCTAAGTGCTGCAGTTCTACAGAAACTGCATACTGAACCTTTAAATACTTCTTTACAAAATATGCAAAATAATAAAGCTCCGGGACCTGATGGATTCCCATCTGAGTTTTTTAAAGTATTTCAAGCTAAACTTATTCCATTGCTTTATTCTGTCTATGTTGAGTCTCTGTTACTCGGTTCACTTCCCCCTTCACTAAGGCAAGCTTCTATCAGCGTTCTCTTAAAGAAAGACAAGGATCCTGATCTCTGTACCTCCTACCGGCCAATATCTTTAATGAATGTTGACACAAAGATTCTTGCAAAGGCCCTGGCTCAAAGACTTGAAAGAGTTCTCCCAACAATTATCTCCAGGGAGCAAACTGGCTTCATAAAGGGACGTCAACTTTATTACAATGTTCGCACATTGTTGAATGTTATTTATTCGAGGGGGACTTCACTAGCGCCTGAGGTTGTCATAACAATTGACGCTGAGAAGGCATTCGATCGGGTTGAATGGAGTTATTTGTTTGTCGTTTTGGAAAAATTTGGATTTGGTAAAAACTTTATATCGTGGATACGCCTTCTTTACACTTTGCCCTGTGCCAGTATTATTACCAATAATAACAGATCCGGATATTTTCTTTTAAATAGAGGATGCAGACAAGGTTGCCCCCTATCGCCCCTTTTGTTTGCACTTGCAATAGAGCCTTTGAGTATTTTTTTGAGATCCTCTCCAAGTGTTAATGGAATCATCAGGAGCCATACAGAAATAAGATTGTCATTATATGCAGACGATTTGCTTCTATATGTTACTGATCCAATAAGAACTTGTCCCGCAATTGTGAAATTTTTTCACAGATTCGCCCATTTCTCAGGGTATAAAGTTAATGTCATCAAGAGTGAATGCTATCCTGTTAACCACTTGGCCCTACAACTCTCCCAATCGGATGTCCCTTTTAAGCTATGCCCTTCAGGTTTTCGATATCTTGGGGTCAACATAACCAGATCTTTTAAGTCTCTGTACTCTAAAAATTTTCTTTCACTTTTGGTGGACATCAAAAAAGACTTTCAAAAATGGGAATCCCTCCCACTCTCTTTGATAGGGAGAATAAGTACTGTTAAAATGAACATCCTGCCAAAATTTTTGTTTCTTTTTATATGTCTACCTGTATTTTTACCAAAAAGTTTTTTTAATTCTTTAGATTCAGCTATTGGTAATTTTTTGTGGAACGGCAAAACACCCAGAGTAAGACAAAAAACACTTCAGAACTGTAAGTTTCATGGTGGTCTTTGCTTACCAAATTTTCGATTTTATTACTGGGCAGCTAATATTAACAAAATTGCTTTCTGGTCTAATCCCGTTGATATAACCTGGTGTGAATTAGAAATATATTCATGTCCCTCAGCTTCACTTTCAGCTTTGCTTACAGGTCCAACTTCTGTGAATCCCTCTGGCCAAACTACCAACCCCATAGTTGTAGATACATTCCGGATATGGTTTCAGTTTAGGAAACAGTTTAAATTTACAGACCCCATAGTCTTGACCCCAATTTTAAAAAACCCATTGTTTAAACCTGCTCTTACTGATCCAACATTCTCCTTATGGCAGAATAAAGGACTAAAATGTTTCAAAGATTTATTTAGAGAAGGGTTGTTTTGCTCTTTCACTGATTTAGCTTCTAAATTTCATCTCCCACCCTCTCATTTGTTTAGATATTTTCAGATAAGAGCTTGTGCAAAATCCTTATTTCCTAATTTTCCTCATCTGCCTCCTGAACAGCCGTGGAGCGAATTTATACAACTTAACCCATTGCAAGGGTCCTTAATTTCAAAGATTTATAATTCTATTCAATCATATGATGTGTTTTTAACCACAAGCACTAAGAGAGCTTGGGAGCAGGAATTGGGGCTAGTTTTTGATGATCACTGGTGGGAGAAAGCTCTGATGGCTATTCATAATACCTCTATATGTGCCCGCCTGAGTCTGATACAGTTCAAAGTAATATTCAGATGTCATTACTCAAAATCTAGACTGGCACGGATCTACCCTAATGTAATAGATGTTTGTGACCGCTGTGGAGGCTCGCCCTGCAATCTTACACATATGTTTTTTTCGTGCTCAGCCCTTGTGAACTTCTGGCAAATTTATTTTCATACCATATCGATTGTACTTTCGAAAACTATTGACATCTCGGCTTATACTGTCATATTCGGTCTCCCGGAGCAATATAGTCAATACTCCACAAGAGAGTTGAAGGTGATAGCTTTTACTTCCTTGATCGCTAGGCGTCACCTTCTTTGTAATTGGAAATCAACTAAAACTCCATCCAGCACAATGTGGATAAATGAGGTCATGTCCTTTTTGAAAGTGGAGAAAATTAGATATACTAAATCTGGAAATTTGAACAAATTCTACTCTATCTGGCAGCCATTTATGGAATTTGTTGCTTTAATGTAGAAATACAAATTCCCCTGCACACCTAGGTTTCTTTTTTATTTTTTTTTTTTTTTTTTTTTTTTTTTACTTAAAAGTTGTTTTTAAAAGTTAAAAGTTATTTTATCTGGATGAATTCAAGAGATGAAAAATTACAAATCAATGAAACAACTCACAATCAAAATGGATAAAATATACAGTGAAATGAACAAATACATTAGAACATGACAACATACGAAGACTCAGAACCTAAAATATATAATGTTGAAAATGTGATTGATGCAAATTTTTTTCCTGTAATAAATGATAGCGAATATTATAATGAAGAGCAGTTTAATGACATCAATATATCAAATGGAGTTCTCTCCATTATTCACTTTAATAGCAGAAGTATAAATGCAAACATATCCAAAATAACAGATTACTTAAAACAATTAAATAGAACTTTTACGATAATAGCGCTGTCAGAGACATGGCTTAATGATGATAACACAAGTAATATTCACATCGAGGGGTATGAATTATATCATATGAACAGAAATAATAAAAGAGGTGGTGGTGTCGCACTATTTGTCAATAATGAAATAAAATGTAAATTAAATAATGAAATGTCAATAATAGTTGATAATATTATGGAAATGATAACAATAGAAATTATAAACAAAAACGATAAAAACATAATAATAAGTTGTGTATATAGATCACCAGGAGCAAATATAGAAATATTCACTGATAAAATCTTGGAACTAATGGAGAAGAGTTTTAATAAAAATATTTTTTTGTGTGGAGACTTTAACATTGATATGGGAAATAAAACAGATTCAAATAACATAAGCACATTTATAAACTCAATGTACAGTTTAAATATGTATCCATTGATATCAAAGCCAACAAGAATTACAACTCATAGTGCCACAATAATTGATAATATTTTCACAAATATAACAAATGGGGATGTGATAGGTGGTATCTTAACGACCGACTTAAGTGATCATTTACCAGTTTTCACAATCTTTAAAAATGATCAAAATATCACAAAAGCAGTCACAACGAAGAAAAAAATCATAAACACATCAAAAAAAGTTTTGGAAAAATTGAAAGAGGATCTGGATAAACAAGACTGGAATGATGTGTATGTTGATGATGCGAACAGAGCATATGATGAGTTTATGAATATCTTGGAAACCCTGTATGAAAAGAATTGTGTGCAAACAAATTACACAAAGAGAAATACGAATGATCAACCATGGATGACAAAAGGGTTAAGAAATGCATGTAAAAAAAAGAATTATTTGTATTCATGTTTCTTGAAATTGCGAAGTCAGAGCGCAGAAGAAAAATATAAAAAGTATAAAAATAAATTAGTAGGGATTATAAGGAAACATAAGAAAGAATATTATAGTAAATTATTAGATAAAACTAATGGTGATATGAAAGCAACATGGCGAGTAATGAATGGTGTACTGAAGAATCATAAAGCAAAAACTGGTATTTCAAAATATTTTGTAAAAGACAACGATGAAGTTCATGATGAAAATGAAATTGTAAATGGATTTAATCAATATTTCGTGAATGTTGGATCAAGCCTTGCAGCTAAGATACCAAAAGTAGATAAAAATATGATCCACTCAATTACAGGTTGTGCAAATAGTATTTTCCTAAATGGAACTAACAAAGAGGAAATAATGAATGTAGTAAAACATCTTACAGACAAGAGATCGAAAGACTGGGTGGACATGGATATGATGTTTGTAAAGGACATAATGAGCCATTATTGAGCCGTTCACATTGATGGAGATGTTCAATATTTATCATCTAAAACTAATTACTCTGACCCAATAATTATAACCCAGCTCACTTATATCAAATATTCTCTGTTCCCTTTAAACACTTATATTTGATAGTACAAACATGTTGTTTGCTTTGCTCCTTGATACAGAAGAGACAGTCTTCTAGCCTTGACAATCTTTGGATTAGATGTTCTTGTTTGATCAGAACCATGACTTGTTTGTTTTATCTGTAAGACGTCAGAGCTGTCAAAACTCCACCTCCTTCTTGTTTAAATAGCTTGTCATGTCCAGTACAATTCGGAATTGTGCAGGACAATGTATTTGAGACCAAACTAAGTTTCAAAAGACATTAAAAGCCCTTCCCCTTTGCAAAGTTGTTTGTCTGATTTAACACTGTTCTCTTGTTTATCTTTGTGTGGTTTTTATTAAGGTAACAGGGGTTTAAAATCCCCATCATTTTGGTGCCGAAACCCCATTCTCTCAATACCTGCTCCTGAAGACCTCTGAACGGAGCGCAGCTGCGAGGCACGGTAAATATGACAGAAAGTCCAGTGATTGGGTTTGTCTCTGGCCAGCTTCCTCTGTCCATGGTGCGATCGGGATCGGGTTGGCAGAGATTCCCAGACATCCACGCAGGTCAGCAAGAAATGTGAGTGTTAAATAGTGTTTGTTGATATGTCGTTTTTTAAAACAATTTGAGTACAGTAACAGGAACTACCGTAGTTCACCCTGGCCGATGACTTGAAATTTTAAGTGAGGTGCCTGTTTTTCAAGAACTAGTCGAATTTTTGCGCATTTCGTTAGTTGGCAGGACCAATCTTTTTCTATACAGGTGGTCCCCGACTTACGAGCAGGTTCCGTTCCTGCGAGGTGCTCGTAAGATGAAAATTCATATGTGAGAACGCGGAGCACGTGTTCTCGTACGTCCGGAACCTCATATGTTGGAGCTCGTGAGACTGGGAACACCTGTACTTAAGCGAGGGCGATCAAAGGAAAATAAAATAAAAAGACAAAAAATAAGCCGAGACCAGAAATGTGAGGCTGACCGCCAGACCTACATTGGACTTAGCGTGTCCGGCCAGGCAAGATGAGAAATTAAGACAAGAACGTTTATATTTATATATTTGACGCGTCATTATGAACTGTATTTGTTTAGTCTTTTTATGTGTATGTTTGTCTCTGGAGCCCTGCACCTCTGCTTTTTCTTCCTCCCATTTTCTTGTGTGTGTGCAGGCAGCTGGCTCCTTATCTGTGGGCCTTTCTCAAACCCCACCACCCGTGCTAAACCTGCCTGCAGCGTTTTCTGTGTTTAACTGCTCTGAGTGTGATTACTGGATCTAAAAGGTTTTCCAGTTTTGACATTGATTTGCTCACATATATTAATAATTACTGTACACAAAAGGTTGTCTGTCTAAAGGCAAAAAAAAAAAAGAAAAGAAATAGAACTTCAGTCTGTAGAAAAAATATGGCAGAATGAGTCAAGAGGAGCGGAGCATCTGATAAGTTTTATTTTATTTTTCAGTTCAGCCTTGGGATGCAGCTGTGCCTACACCTCCCCCAGATAAACTTGGCAAAGGCAAACTTGGATCATTGGGTTTGCTACAAAAGTTAAATAATTGTAGATGTCCAACCATTCATTACTTTTGAAGGTTTACAAAAAATAATTTAGTGGATCATGAGTTATTTTGCTAAGTGACAAAACAAACAGTTTCAGCTGTTTTATCCTTCATTATAAAATGTTAGTTTCAGAGCAGAAACTAACAACTTCCCCCCCCCCACCTCCACCCCTCATCCCCCACCCCCCCATCTTCCCCCGTCTGTGTGAATATTTATATGTATTTACTTATCTGTGCTGACATAGTAGAAACAGCAGANCCCCCCCCACTCCCTCTCCACCCCCCCACCCATCTTCCCCCGTCTGTGTGAATATTTATATGTATTTAATTATCTGTGCTGACATAGTAGAAACAGCAGAATAATAAAAAATAGATGAATAAAAAAGAGAGGCACACGAACTAAAGTTGATGTTAAGAAGTAAATTTTTATTTAAATAATTTTACAAACCAAGGAATTTCATTAACTTGCTTGAAGAATTCTCGGTGGATCTGAGAAACACAAATACAAATCATTACTTTCTTATTCAGCATTCCATTTAAAACGTGACTGAGAGAGGATTGATTGCAAACATTTCCCATTGTATTTTTCCTGATATTAAGAAAAATTATGAAAGGTTACATAATCATCTCTGATGTGCAGGACCTAAAAACTTATGGTTAAATATAAAATAAATATTTAAATACTTTTTTTAAATCATGAAGGTAGCCGAATGCTACATAAAGACTCTAGTATTTGATCGATCTTGTTTATAAAATTCTAATCCAAATACTTTAGGTTTTAAAGGCTTAACAACGTTAAATTAGGACGTTTTAACAGTAGGCCTGGCGCCCACACCAGCGGTCCGATTTAATAAAATTTTAGCGAGAAAGACTCCAAATTGTTTCGCTGAACCAAGCGGACAGATCCGTTTTTATCATGAAAATCTAACGGCGAAAGATCCGATTTTACATAATCCAAAAATTACGTTTTTTATCGGAAATGAAAGCTAAGCTAATGCTAACGGAGCCGCCAGCTAAAAGCTTCGTCCGTCCGAAGACAGTGCAAATGCCGTTGTACTGTGAAACCAAACGTTTCTAAATTGTTTTCTCTGCAAAAAGAAACTGAGAATTCGCTTACCAATTTTTATCGAAATAGTTCTGTCGAAAAAGCTGAATGATGACGAGGCAAGGATTCAGGAGGCCTTGTTGTCATGAGAACTTTGATACAGTGTTGCCAGATCTCGCGACAGAAGCAAGCGACCAGCCCAAAACAAGCCCGAAACGAGCCCAACTGGCAACCCACCCCATTGTGTAAAACTATGCCCGTTTTAACATACATTTGTTATGACGTTGCATACAAACGGCAAAAATTATGCTAAACACTTTGAAAAACATAGCCACTCTAAAAAATAAAAGTACATTTTGCATATTTATACAGGTTAATCCCATTACTTTTATAATAAGCTTGTTAATTTAAGTTAACAACCATAATCAGATCAAAATTTTAGGCATTTTAGGATGACAAGTCTTAGAAAAATTTAGCAGAAATTTATTTTTAGACTTGCCAGTAAATTCTGTCTTTTAAAGGTTTAACTAAATTGATAAAACTTTGACACTTATAAAGGATAAAAAAGTATTCTTGTCAAATAGAAACTTGACTAGATTGTAAGTTGAAACGCTCAAATTCATCATTTTAAAACGATTTTTGCATACATTAAAAATGTTTTATCGATTTTAAAAAGCTATTTCACAGTTAAGTGGATTTTAAGAGCTGTTTCCTTTTAAGAGTTATATAATGTGACTGTAATGATTAATAATAAAAATGCTTTATTAGAAGTAACTTTTCAGCAAGTAGGTTTAATACGCACAAGAATCCAGCCAACTCGCCAGGAGTGAAAGACACATTTCACTGTTAAAACCTAATTTTGGTGTTGTTTTCGCATAAATTATGACCATTAGAGGCAAAAAGAGGTCTGGTATATTTGAACGGGAATTAGAATAACATATCATTTGACCATACAATGCATAATCTTTGACAGCAGTAAGAAGGGTTGTTTTTATTCAAACAGATTGGGGCTGTGTATACAATAATAATAATATAACTTTTGATAAGTAAACCACTGAAAAGTGGTAAAAATTTCTAGTTTCAGGTTAAATTGACAATTTTACTCATACGAAAATTAATGATTTTAGATCTATTATGCAGATCAGATTAAAAGGATGCCTCTGTTGAAAATTCACTTTTATGTAAATGAACATTTTAAATTCCATTGTGCAAACCAGACTTGCGGAGGTGACTCTATTCAAGGTGAATGCTTATAAGAAATAACATGATTACTTTGAGCCTGGTTTGTTAAGGATTTTCACATTTTTCTATTTTTCTCGGTTTTTTCTTAGAAGCGGCATCACGACGTTTGTGGAGCGGAAAACGTAAGTCCTGGACCTCACGACACTTGCAAAAACACATAGTTAGTAGTACATACAGTACATTAAGATAGGACCATGTCAAACACACATGCAGCGTCTGAATTTTTGAATCACAAACTACTGTGGTTATTTGTTGGATCGGATCAGATTTAACATTAAGGGCATGTCCAGAAGCTGGCTCACTGACTTCACCGGGAACACCAAGGCTGAACTCCCAGGCTGCCCTGCTCAAAATAAACATTCGAGGGGCTTAAAGAACTATGGCACTGAACGGGGGCTGCACTGGACTTTTCTCTGAACAAAAGCCACCACAAAGACTTTCACAAAGAACTGTCAGAACACGGTCATCAAACACAAATGACCAGAATATGCGGTCCGGGTGTGATGGATCGATGATGAACAAAGATCTCACCCAGAAACAAAGATCTCACTGGATGCTGTGACAAGAGGGAGCTGAACAGGTTCTCCAGAAAGACAAAGAGAACAGGTCTTGAAGTCAACCACGCCAACTGTCCAGCTGAAGGTCATGCCCCCCGTATGGATCTGTGAAGATCTGTCAATAATCCTGGTATCGTGTTTCAAAACTGCAGTCTGCTATGATTAATTTTATTTAATGTAACACATTCTCATGATATGGCTTGCTAGACAAGCAAGGCCACAGAATTTGTAGTTTATATTATGTGGGTCTGACGACTTATTTTTCCGCTTCCAGTAACTTCGTGATGGTACAGAGATACTGATCCCAGCTCATAACCCTGAAACAAAAGTTAATGTTTTTGTTTTTTGCAGATTAAAATTGTGTCTCCACAGACATTCAATGTTTTGTGGAGCTGAAGGAAGGATAGCAGATTGTCCTTGACGGGAATGCATTTTGGTTGGTCTGGTTTTCCACAAAGGAATTGATTAAGAGATTTTTAGAACAATTTTTATAGCTTTATGCTTTAAATCTTAGATTATTTATACCATACCACTTTATTTATAGAGCACTTTGGCGGACGCGGGCCAACCAAGGTGCTGTACGATAGAAACAAGCCAAGCAGACAGGAAAACAAAACAAAAAAAAAAAAAAAAGGGAAGAGAAAGTGTTCCTAGAAATAACTAATAATAATAAAGAATATATCACTAATAACATTAATGAAGGCTCATAAAAGGAAACAGCTCATTCATTGATTAGATGATCAGTTATACAAAAAATAACTTTTTAGATTTTTATATTCAACAGCATAGCCATTTAAAGGATCATTTAAGAAGCACGTTGTACTGTAGGATAAATCAGATAAACCTACAAACCACATTGCTTTATGTATGTTGTTTAATAAACAGGTATGTATATGTCATTTGATAAACAGGTATTTATTTTTTAACAGATCCAAAGAGAAAAGATGGGGGACGCCCTGGAGTTTTGGATCTATTCAAAAGGTTGATTTGAAAGGTTGATTTTGAAATGTGGTGGTTCTATATTTTTAAAACACGACTGACTCTGACTATAGACTGGACTTATTTTGAGCACATGAACCACATGTTTTTATTGTAAATTCTTTATTTCTGCAGCGCTGTATGTCTATATGTATGTCCGTCTATATGTATATATGTATGTATGTCTATATGCCTGTATGTCTGTCTGTACGTATATGTCTGTATGTATGTGCAGACTTTTTCTACAGACTATGAAAAAGGTAGAGTATTTTAGGTGAGTATAAAACGTCTCCGTCTCCTGCTACTCACTTTGATGATCATGCTAATTAAGAATAACTTACTAATTGAAAACTAACCTCAAATCAAAGTGAGTGATTACTCATTTTCACTGAAGAATGAAATCATTTGTTGTTGTGTTGTTTTTTGCCATTAAATACAAATGTTTTAGATAATAAGAATGGAATTTTATTTTAAGTTTAAAGAAACGATTATTATTATAGCCAATTACAGAATTTAGTTTAAGTTAACAGATTTGACTCACTAAGGAGTTACCAACAATTGGCAAACCCACAGTTTGACCTTCCCCAGACCACAAATGGCTCATGGGATCCAAAGGCCTTAGTTTTATTTGACAATTTGCAAGTTTTTTGGTGTCCAGTTCTCCTCTAAAAAGACTACAGGTTTCCAGAACTCCTTCAGGGGGAGTTGCCAGTGATGCCAGTGAATCCCGCCTTGACTCGAGGTCCTGCTAGGGACGGCTGAAAACGAGGGTGAACGGGACCCCAACAGGTGGTGGAAAGGACGCGTCATCTTCTCGAGAGAAAAAGCAGCAGCGGTTACATCTGAGTGACCGGTGCTCCCCTGAAAAAGAAGTTTGGAGCAATCGCTGAGCCAGATTTTGAAGATGGATCTGGTCAGAGCAACTTTGTCAGGATGTGGCTTGACTACCATTGTGCCACACACAATTCAGGGTTGCGACCTGCTACTGTGCCCGCAATTCATGCCTGAATGGACTAAACACCTGAATGGACTAAACACCCAGGAACAGGCAGTTGGACAAGACAAGATTACATGAAACCGATGTCTGAAGACGTGAATGATACCCATCAAACTGCCTGATGCCCTCCGCCCACAGGGCGCACAAAAAAACCATCCCCAAGAAGAAAAAGACTTGAACAAAAATCCCTCCCCAAGAAGAAAAAGACCCGCACAGAAACTCACAGAAGAAAAAGACTTGAACAAAAAGCCCTCCCCAAGGAGAAAAAGACCCGCACGGAAACTCACAGAAGAAAAAGACTTGAACAAAAGCCCCCCCCCCAGAATCACATGAACTTATTTCACAGACAAAAGCTTTCCCCAAGCAGAACTGGACTGATCTCATAAGCAAAAGCTTGCCCAACAATGAAAAACTGGACTTATTCCACACACAAAGAACTTCCCCCCCCCCAGATGAAATGGACTTGTGCCCAACAATGCAAAACTGGACTTATTCCACACACAAAGAATCCCCCCCCCCGGATGAGGTGGACTTGTGCCCAAAGGAAAGACACTGAACTTACCCTCCCACACCAGAAAAAGATGGATGCTGTGAAGAAGAATGGTTGATCTATTTCATTTTTTGAGTTCAAATCGGTTGTTTTTACTTTCCTGGGCAATAGTTGATATCAAAGAAGTTTCAAACTTATTTTATTTTTGTGCCCATAAAGGGCTATTTTGTTGTGTGTTTGAGAATTATTTCCCACATCTTTGAAAGTGTATAAGTTCCATTTAATTGTTTGACACAACAAATTAGATTGGTTCTTTTTTGGTTAAAACAAATTAGATTGGTTCTTTGGTTAAAACAAATTAGATTGGTTCTTTTTATTTTAAAACAAATTAAATAGCTTATTTCTTTTATTTGTTTAACACAAATAGATTAGTTCCTTTATATATATATATATGTTTCTTCTCAAAAGTTCTATTTCTTTGGAAAAACTTGGTTTTTGTGGGTAAATAGACTAATTCATGCTAGATATATTGTTCCTTTTAAAAACTTTGACATAAACCATGAAAAGAGACCATACTCATTGCAAAATTCTCCTCAAAAACTTTATTTCTCTCAAACATTGAAATAAGTCATGAAATATGACAAACAGAGTTCTCCAAAACTTTATTTCTCTCAAACATTGAAATAAGTCATGAAATATGACAAACAGAGTTCTCCAAAACTTTATAATCTCTCAAACCATCCTAAAAAGGTGACCCTGCGCTGTTAGGGCGTTACTGTGGGGGCACGGGACGGTGGTGTGAGTTTTTTCCTCTAATTAGAAATTCGGCCTCAGAGGTTGTTTTCCGCACCGCTCACCTGATTGATAATGATCAGTTTATATATGATAAAGAGGATGAAATGATGGAGATGTTCAATATTTATCATCTAAAACTAATTACTCTGACCCAATAATTATAACCCAGCTCACTTATATCAAATATTCTCTGTTCCCTTTAAACACTTATATTTGATAGTACAAACATGTTGTTTGCTTTGCTCCTTGATACAGAAGAGACAGTCTTCTAGCCTTGACAATCTTTGGATTAGATGTTCTTGTTTGATCAGAACCATGACTTGTTTGTTTTATCTGTAAGACGTCAGAGCTGTCAAAACTCCACCTCCTTCTTGTTTAAATAGCTTGTCATGTCCAGTACAATTCGGAATTGTGCAGGACAATGTATTTGAGACCAAACTAAGTTTCAAAAGACATTAAAAAGCCTTCCCCTTTGCAAAGTTGTTTGTCTGATTTAACACTGTTCTCTTGTTTATCTTTGTGTGGTTTTTATTAAGGTAACAGGGGTTTAAAATCCCCATCACACATACATACTGTATGTAACTTATCATTTTCAACAGGAATTTTTCCAGATAATATGAAAGTAGCTAAGGTCGTTCCTCTTTTTAAAAATGGTGATAAATGTGTATTCAACAATTATAGACCTATATCCTTGTTACCACAGTTTTCAAAAATTCTTGAAAAACTATTTGTAAACAGACTAGACCAATTTATAGATAAACAAAATATTCTAAGCAGCAGTCAGTATGGGTTTAGATCAAAAAACTCTACATCAATGGCTCTCATGGAATTAATGGAACAAATAACTACTGCTGTCGATCAAAAACAACATTGTATCAGTATCTTTGTTGATTTAAAAAAAGCATTCGATACTATTGATCACACCATTCTCCTTGAAAAACTGAACAAATATGGTATTAGAGGACCAGCATTACAGTGGGTATCTAGCTACTTAAAAAATAGGAAACAATTTGTACAAATAAATGATGTAAGATCTGACCTCTGTAATATCACATGTGGAGTTCCCCAAGGCTCTGTACTTGGACCAAAGCTTTTTATTTTATATGTGAATGACTTGGTAAATGTGTCAGGACTCCTTAAATGTGTACTTTTCGCTGATGATACCACTTTTTTCTGTTCAGGTGAAGATATAGAACAAATGTTAGAATTGATAAAGACAGAATTTGTCAAGATACAAACTTGGTTTAAAATAAATAAATTATCATTAAATCTAGAGAAAACTAATTACATGATATTCGGTAATAAAAAGAAAACTGTTGATGTTCCACTCAAAATTGAGGATGTTGAGATTTGTAGAGTGAATGAGGTGAAGTTTTTGGGTGTTATCATTGATGACAAACTGACATGGAAACAACACATAAATTCTGTAAGAATAAAAATAGCTAAATCGATAGCAGTACTGTACAAAGTCAGAGACCTATTGAATGATAAAGCTCTGTATTTGTTGTATAACACAATCATTGTTCCACACTTAATCTATTGTATTGATGTTTGGGGGAAAGCGTGTAAAACAATCACAAAGCCTATTTTTGTATTACAGAAAAGAGCTGTAAGAATTATCACTAGAAAGCATTACCGTCATCCATCAAGTACATTATTTTATCAACTAAAATTATTGAAGTTCCATGATTTGGTAGACTATAATATTTTATCAGTTATGTATAGAGCTCAAAATAATGCATTACCTTTAAATATCCAAATGCACTTTGTTAAAAGACAAAGTTGTTATAATCTTAAGGGAACAGAGTTGTTTGTAAAACCACAATTCAGAACCAGTTTGAAGGGACGTTCTACCTCAATCCAGGGAATTAGATTATGGAATGGCTTGGAGAATGTAGTTAAAAATGCCAAGTCAATGTTTACATTTAAAAAAATGATCAAAACAAATGTGTTAAAAAAATATATGTGAAATAACGTAATGTGTATTGTATTAGTTAGAAAATTAGAAAGAGTTAGTCATTTTGTACTGTTGGTTGAAGAATATTATTGTTTAACCTGATTGTTGGAAAAAGTTGGTTGAAGATTATTATTGTTTACATGGTTTGACTACTGTTGTTTAATCTGATTGTTGGAGATAAGGGGCAGATATAATAAGATTTATTCTTCTTTCTGCTACCTTTCATTTTTTTACATTTTGTACACTATCATTATGAGATTGTCTTGTATTGTTTCTTTTGTAAAAAAAATGAACAAATTTAATAAACATAAACATAAACATTTTAATTTATTTATTTTTATTGTTTTATATTTTATTTACTACTACTTTCACTTTAGTACTATGTTTCACTATTGGAGGTGTTCTGTATGTGTTTGGTGTTCCTGGGAAAAAAAAGGCATGTTAGAGTCAAAGGTGTGAATAGTTTGGTTATCTTCAACACTTTTATACCCTCGAATTTGTAAATACCTTTGTTCTATATGCAAAATATCAATAAAAATATGTGAAATAAAAAAA
>JBBPBX010009047.1:0-18795 GCA_038048925.1 Garcialebias charrua | reverse complement strand
CATTGATCACTTTACAGATTAAGTCCTGTTACTTGACTTCTGCTGTTCTGATTCTGTTCAGTTTATGTAAAGAGTTTTCTGTTATAATTTGAAGAAGTGGCAGTCGTTTATGTTCATTATGTGAATAAATAAAATCTTAAGGGAGTGGTGGTGCAGAGGTTAGAGAAGGTGGGCCTGTGACTGGAAGGTTGCTAGTTCAACTCCTGGCTCTAACAACATCAAAATGTGGGCGGGTGTAAATGAAATAAGTAAGTAAAGTTTATCTATATATAGCACTTTTCATATATACAATCACAAAGTGCTTTACAGAAAAACAGATAAAGGCTTAAAATAAGACAAAAACAATAAGAACAGCTGATAAAAACAGTAACTAAAACATTTAACTGAAAGCTTGTCTGAATAAGTGTCTTAAAGGAATCAACAGAGACAGGAGCAGGGCATTCCACAGTCTGGGAGCCTGAAAGGATTGGTCACCCCGAGTTTTAAACTGGGACCCAGCGCTGAAGACCGAAGGGTGCGGGCTGGAGAATAAGGAATCAACATTTCAGTGATGTACTGGGGGGCTGTCTTTTTAAAGCTCTAAAAGTTAAGACTAAAATTTTTAAATTAATTCTAAATTCAACCGGCAGCCAATGAAGAGAAGATAAAACTGCTGTAATGTTCTGTTAGTTCCTGTTAAAACCTCGCAGCAGCATTCTGGACCAGCTGGAGACGAGCGACGGCAGATTTGTTAAAACAAGTAAAAAGGGAATTACAATAATCTAAACGAGAAGAGATAAAAGCATGAACGATCATGTCCAGGTCAGATCTGGATAACATTGCCCTCAGTTTAGAAATATTTATCAGATGATAAAAGCAGTTTTTTACCAGAAGCTTTGAGTGTTTGTCCAACGACGTTGACTGGTCGAACAGAACACCAAGGTTTCTGAGGCTCGGCTGAGAAGAGGAGCCCAGAAAACCGAGGTGTTGCTTGATCCAAGGAACTTTCTGTTCAGGAGCAATGATCAGGGTTTCAGTCTTGTTAGAATTTAACAGAAGGCCGTTGTTAGCTATAGCCGCGCCTTAATATGGGAAACACAGTTTACTAATTCAGCTAACAATTCTGAATCATAGTATGAACAGTACAGTTGAATGTCATCAGCATAGAAATGGTGAGACACATTTCTGAAGCTACTGATAATCTTTCCAAGGGGGCTGATGTATAGAAGGAACAGAATGGGACTTAAGACTGAACCCTGAGGAACACCATACCATAATGGAGTGGTCTTAGACTCTATGTTATTCACAAACATTGAAAAGGTTCTGTTGCTCAGATAAGAGGAAAAGCACCCACACCTGCCTCCACCATCATTTGCCCCACTCTGGGCTCTTCAGCAAGGCCCTTAACCCCCATCATCTGCTCCGCTTGGCGCCCTAGATTGCAGCTCTCTGCTCCACACAGAGGGCTGTGGTAGCTCGGTGGTCTATGGTTGCGTCAGGAAGGGCATCCGCCGTAAAAACAATTGCCAAATCTTCATTGGACTTAGTTCTCTGTAGCGACCCCTGAAGAAGGGAGAAGTCAAAAGAAGAAAAAAAGTGAATAGGCAAAGTTTTAAAGTAGTTTTTAATACTGTTAATTTTCTCAAAACTGTAATTTTTGGGAGTTGAAATGAAAAATGTTGTTAATTAATCGGGTCTCGAATGAAAAATACACCATATGTAAAAATATAAAAATTGTATTAACACTCCAAAGTTCATGCTCAGTAATCCAGGTAAAACTCCAAAATTGTTTCAGTCAGGCCATCTGGACAATTTGTTTTTTAGCTGAGACGTTTCGTCCTTCATCCAAAGGACATCATCAGTCTGAGGAGACACCAAACAAACTGATTTCCACAAACAGCACACTACATAGTGGAAAAACTGTTTGTGTTAACACTATTAAAGAACAGGTCTTAAGTATTTATGTTACACAAATACTTCCACTGCATTAAAGAGACAAATTGAAAACGATTTAATAAACGTGAGGGTTATGAGGGGTCCCTGAAACTTTTTCTCCCCTGTAAGGGGCCCCTGAAACCAAAAAGTTTGAGGAAAAAAAAAGTTTGATCCGTGCCGTGACCTCACTAAATCAGCTGCTTTACCAGCTGAACCGTAAGGTGGAGGCGATTTCTGAGAATCGCAGGCCACCCGCGGCTTTTGGGACTTGTCAGCATGGTGGGATCAATTTGGAGGAGGATTCATAGCATGGATCAGTGGAACGGATTCCCACAAGTAGACCATATTGGATTTAGATTGTCCAGATGGACACTCAAGTCTGCAGGAAAAGAAAACTGTCTGCCTGAAGAAAATCAACAATCAAGCTTATCTGAATCTGACTCCCCAACAGCCATGGAAATGGACTGACTATGAAATTTCTCCTGGGTCATGAGTAACCGAGGACAACAACTGCATCTATTGCAACTGCATCTATCTGAATAAGGCTCGTGGACTAAATCTCACTGCCTGGACCTCAAATGCATATGTAAATTGTCTTAACTTTGCTTGCTGGTAGAGTTTTTTGATGTCTCAAATCGTGTCCTAATAGACAAGATGTGAAAGATCTTTTTTGTAATACCACTATCCACCCTCATGGTTCTTCTCTTTTTTCTTATCTAAGATTCTGATTCTGATAAGGAATGAGATGGCCGCGCTGATAATCAGCTGTAGCTTTGTACAGTCCATCTTTCGGATGACTGTGCGTACATGTTCCCGTTGTACCCCAGTGCAATGTCAATAAAGATATTCTGATTCTGATTCTGAACCCCTGGTCTAAAGACGTTTTGGTCAGCCACATCCCAAGGCAACTCCAAAAAATACAAGAAGCCCCCGTAAACCACCATATACGTCAAATTGATCAATCAGTGTATCTATCATTTTACACTTCAACATTTAGCTGAACTGCGGAGAACTTCTGGAGGTTTTAGTTGTTTTAGAAGTCTGAAATCAGCTGATAGGACACTGATTATTGAGAACTTCATGGAGGTCAGGATCACAGCTTCCCCTTTAAGTCCAGCAGCTCGTCTGCATCAAAGAGGGGCTCGTTCTGTGTGATGTGATTGTCTCCTGTCCCTGCGGTCTTAAATCCACTTCTATTTTAGCTCACATGCCAAACAGGTCGCACACCTCAGCTCACCCCACACACCCCCTCACTCCCTCCGGATTCCCGTCTGTCATGCACAACAAAAAGACTAATCCCCCCACCACCACCCACCCAGAAGGCAACAGGTGCAGGCTAAGTTTGGGTGGTGGTACCTGAGTTAGCAACATTGGTGCAGTCACATGAACATTTGGGGAGGTGTGACCAATGGGGGAGTGTTGTTCTATGGCCTCCATGACTGAGAGGCTTCACCAACAGACCTCAGTGGAAAAATATCTGCTCCACAACTAGACACCCCACCTCCTCCCCCAGTTTCCTCACACCACTCTCGCCGCCTGTTCCCTTTTGCGAAACAGTGACCCGACACCCCTCATCTAAAGCCAGGGCCCCAAGCCAAGTCATGTGTGACTCTAACTAAATGCAGAGAAATGTTACACCACCGGCACAGGGGCAAAGACCCCCAACACCCACCTCCACCAACATAGTTTGAGGGAGTAGGTGTGCAACTAGTAGGGAAACAAACCCGAGTGGATATCACATGAATTCATACAGAGCAAGCCAAGAACAGTTACCCTCTTTCAACACAGATTATGAATGCTGTAACTTAAAACAGCTGTTGAGCACAAACTATCACTTGTTCAGTCCCCGACTAGAAACGAGAAATGTCAGTTGTTTTAGTTTTAAATGACAGAAAGATCCGTCATGAACACACAGACCATGTGACTGTTCTCTATTGGTGCACAGAAATGGGATGCGTAAATACTGTTCTTCAGTGTCATGGCCTATATTTAAGGTGTGTGTGTGTGTGTGGTAGGCGGGGTCATCAGGTTCAAAATGATGCTGCGGTACATTCAGTCTCATGATGGACGTACGTGCGACGCATTGTTTAGGTAAAATGAGATTCAGCGATGCGCCTTTATTACATTCTGTAGAAGACGTGTCTGATCAGGGATGCCAGGTCAACCTGCCCTTATCACTGTATAACTCTGACTCTGATGAAGGCCGGCACTCTTGTATGACAATAATATTGCCAAGTAATTGTTACGTATAAAACTTGTCCTTTTTATATTTACAGCAGACATTTTCTGTTGCTGTCTTCCCCATAGAAACTTTCTCAAATCCATGTGATTATATCAAGATATTGGACTAATTTTTAAAAATTTCAACCAAAGTCCATGTCAATTTCAATATATTTATGTAGCACATTTAAAATCAGTGTTGACTTAAGTACTTTATAAGAAGGTTAAGAACAAATGGGAAGAACCACCAACTGATTTTTTAAAATCCCAGATTAAACCAACATGTACAACGAAATAGGCAAGAAAACACATCAACCTCGGAGATCTGATAGAGCTCAAACTGAACACAATTTGAAAAGCCAGTATAAAATGTGAGCTCACAGGTGGGATATTAAAAAAAAAAACTAGGTTCTGCAGTACAAATATGATGGGGCAGGTTATTCCAGAGTCACGGGGCTGCTACTGTCAAAGCTTTCATTGAGCCCTAAGACCATCGGAGGAGGATATCAATCATACGTTGGGACGATAAATATGAAGAAGTTCAGTGAAAGATTAGGGAGTCAAGCCATTTAAAACATAAAAAAAACGAGTAAAATAATCTTAAAATCAATCTGAAAACAGTTTGCAATCTGCTAAAACTGATGTGCTCATGCCTTCTGGTACAGTATTTGGTAAAAGACCAGCAGCAGCATTCTAGACTAACTGCAGGTGATGGTGAGGTGATTGTTCAAGGCCAAAATATAAAGAGATGCAGCTGTCCAGTCTGGTGGCGATGAAAGTGAATAAGAGTTTTGAGGTCTTCTGGGGGAATGTGAGATTTTTCTTTGGCAATTTGAAGTAACAGATATACAGTAATTGGTTTTTAACAATTGAGGATACTTTCTTGTCAGTTTTAAAACTGTCTCAAAACACCCCAAGACTCTTGACAGTGGAGCACTGAGGAGGAGCAAGAGAGCAAAAGATATCCAAATACTGTACAATCATTTCAGTCTTGTTTTGTTCAAGGTCAGACAATTCCTTGTGGACCAGTCTTTGACATATAAACGGAGGCTGCAGTGGCACAGGAATGTCCAATTTACAGGAGAAATATATTTGAATGTCATCAGCATAACTGAAAGGAAATGTCAGACTTACTGAATATTAGTCCCAATCCTAGAACAAAATGAATTGCTGTAATTCTTTTGCTAGTCCCCTGAACTTACCGCTGCTTTTGATACTGTTGACCACAGTATCCTCATACTGCAATTCAAACACTGGGTTGGGATTACTGGTGCAGCATTAGAATGGTTCCATTCTTAACTTAGCGACAGGAGTTTTTGTGTTAATGTTGGTATTGGTAATAGTTTATCTGTTTCAGTGACTCTTTTCTGCGGGGTCCCGCAGGGCTCGATTCTTGGACCCCTTCTGTTTTTATTATATCTGCTCCCCTTTGGCATATCCTGAGGAAACATGGTCATTTGTTTCATTGCTATGCTGATGCTTGTCAGATTTATCTGCCCTTAAAACCAAATATGTCATCAAGGCATGGATGGCTCAAAACTTTTTAAGTTTCAACAATCAGCAAACTGAAGTCATTGTGTTTAGCCCTAGCTCTACTGCTGTCTCTGTTCCTGTTAACCTTAACTCCCTGGAATCATATCTTAAGCGGTCTGTGACAAATCTCGGGATGGTTTGAGACTCTGATTTTAAGTTTAACAAACAGATTAACTCTGCTCTTTAATAAAGCTTCTTCCAGTTAAGGCAGATAGCTACGCTTAAGTAAGTGTTGACCAGATCTGACCTTGAAAAAAGAGTCCATGCGTTTGTTACTACTCGACTGGACTACTGTAACGCGCTTTATGTTGGGTCCCTTTCACATCTTCAGCTCATCTAAAAATGCTGCAGCTTGGCTATTAACAGGAACTTGTAGGTTTGAGCACATTTCACTAGTTTTGTCCTCCCATTACTGGCTCCCTGCATGTATCGGACTTAATTTTAAAATGATCCTGTTGACCTTTAAGTGCATAAATTGCTTTGCACCTTCATATTTCTGCTTCTCGGGCGCTGAGATCATCTGACCTGCATCTTTTGGTTGTACCAAAAACCAGGTTGAAGCTCAGAGGAGGTCAAGCTTTTTCAGTCATGGGCCCTAAACTTGGCAACAATCTGCCCCTCAACATAGACAGACCACTTCACTCCCTGCTTTAAATCTCTCCTAAAAACACACCTGTTTTCACTGAGACAGTGTGATTTGATTTAATATTTCAGTGTTTCTCATTGTTTTTGTGTTTTTTTTATTTTGATGCTTTTAATTACATTTTGTTATATATTTTTTCTTTAATTTTTGCCTTGATCTTATTGTGAAGCACTTTACTGCTGCTGTTTTTAAATGTGCTTTATCCATACATTTGACTTGACTGATCTTAAAACAATTACTGTGTAGTCTTAAAAAATGTCAGTGGTTTATTAAAACACTGTTTTATTAACATTTTTACATCGTGCCTTACACAGTTATTTTGGGAGGAGCTCAAACTAGAGCTGCTGCTCCACCGCATCAAAAGGAGTCACCTGAGGTGGTTCAGCCGTCTGATCATGGATAACTCCTTCCTCTGGAGGTCTTCTGGTTACTCCTCACTGGGAGGGATCCCTGACCCTGGGGAAAACCCAGAACTGTTATGAACCCTTTTTGGAACGTCTTGGGATTTGTCAGGAGGAGCTGGACTGCATAGATGAGGAGAAGGATGTTTCATTTTCCTTATTACTTCTGCGATTCGACCATGAATAAGCAGCAGAAAACTGGTGGATGGATGTTCAATTTAGTCAAAATGAAACTTATTTCTCCAACTTGAGGTTGTTCAGATTGCTGTCTACAACAGATAAGATATTTATTGTTCATAACCTTAACTCCTCTTCTGACATGTCCCTTTATTAAGTGGCACTTTTGTAGGCCACAAATATTGTAGTCTATTCAACCATAGAGACGCTTGTTCCACTAAAATTATTTTAATTACACCATTTTAAATAAAATACATTTTGTGAGTGCAACAATGAGTTCAATCTGGTACGAGAATCAAAAAGTTGTAACTTTATTAAACTATTTTTTCCATTTAAAATCAATCAACCCACCTAATTTCAGCCTTTTAAAAAAACTTAGCTGTCTAGTGAAACTTTTTCTGGAAGCCTTAAATGAAGCTGTAGATGTAGAAACCTAAAGCAACTACAGTCTAAGAATTTTAAAAGTGAATATTAAATCACACAGAGATCTGGGTCAGTTCAGCCTTATATCGCACAATGATACAAAACTATAAATAATAGTCCATTAGACATTGTTATGATGTGCCGTGCCGCTCTGGAACAGGTTCAGAGACTTCCTGGCTCCACATCTGCTACGTTCATTCAAAGGTCAAACATGCGACGTATTCCTGAAGTGGAACTAAAGCGACTGACGAGCATTCAGAGAGACGCACGAGAACCAAGAGGCAGAGAAACTATTTGGATCTGTTGCCACTTCATGGTTTATAGTGGGACAACTGCAGAGGTGCCAAAGCTGCAGCCTGAATGGACAAAATATAAAATAATTATAGAAAGTAGCTAAATCAACTTCAAACTGTGGGTTTAATACCACCAGCTCATGGACAACAAGAGAAAAACAACCAAGCAGGCTGTAGAATGATTTACTCCATAAACCTAAAGTGAACCCATAGTTGACCTTTGACCTGAGAGAGTTGAGGCTTTTCTTGAAGGAATAATATCACCCCCTGCCTTTCATGGCAGAGTTTTAAACTATCATTTGTTACGGCCATGTTCTTGTGTTTTCTAAGGTTGCTTAACCTGGATTGACTCTGAAAGTCGGTCAATCATTAAGCTCCATCCATTAAAATTAATCAACTTCTTCATGAAATATTTTGCTAATAGATAGATAAACAGGCAAATTAGGGAAATGTAAATAGCGTAATGTGTATTGTATTAGTTAGAAAATTAGAAAGAGTTAGTCATTTTGTACTGTTGGTGGAAGATTATTATTGTTTAATCTGATTGTTTGAAAAAAGGGGCAGATATAATAAGATTTATTCTTTCTGCTACCTTTCATTTTTTTATATTTTGTACGTTATCATTTATGGGATTGTCTTGTATTGTGTTTCTTTTGTAAAAAAAAATGAACACATTTAATAAACATAAACAGGCAAAACATTGCCTTTGCATGCAAACAAAAACAAACGTTGATTTACTTAAGATTAACTTCTGTTCAATTATTACAACTACGTGTGTTCAGCTAAAGTTGACATAATCTGAATAATGTATTTTTTTTTTTTTAAATCTCATTATCAATGTAAGGTATGCCCAAATGTTTAAAATAGGGATGGCTTCCACTACTCTCTGTGAAAAAAACGTTTAAAATAAGATAATAATCATCATTATCATCATGATTGTGGGGGACTATGAAAGACTGGATCATTTAGTGTAACAGTTCATGTTTAAATTCCTTTAGAAATTGTGAAAAACAAAATTTTCACATTGTTGTAGGATTGTAGGAAAGTAGAAATTTGTGTAGTCCTTTTTTGTTAACCGGGGTTTGACCCGGCTACAAAGGAAGATGAGCCAAGTATTCAGTACAAATCCCGCCTCTGACAACCCGCTTTCTCAACCAGCTAAAGTAAATGGTGCGTTTTTAGCGTCAGTGAATGCGCAGTCAGCCATTGGACAACTCCAGATCATGCTGCTCTCTGATTGGTCAGCGCGGTAATATAAATATTGCTCCCTCCCCCTCTTGTGTGTGGGAATCCTGAACAGCGTGGTCGGGTTTAACCAGTCATAATATTTTGATTTTCGTCGACGGTTTTAACCGTCTTTGACATCAAATTCTCGTGAGTCATCTTCTGACATGGGCAGCAGAACAGTAAAAACAGCATCTCAGGCTTAAACGTGCCTCTCGTTAAAGTTCATCTTAAACTTTAGGTCATTTTTTTTTCTGTGTTGTTCGAAACTTAAGCTACATCGGTTGTTAGCCGGTTGTGCTAACTCGGGATTCTGCGATAAAACACGAAACAAAAAACGCGCGCGATTAATTTATGCGGGTTCAGTTCTTTGACAGTCGTTAGTTTTCACTCATAACAATGTTGTTATTTCAATTTGGGATTTCCTTTTCAAAAATTTCTAATATTGGCTAGCGAATGCATGCTAGCTTCATTGAAGTTATGCTAACATCCGGTTTGTAGAAAATGAATAAAAGGTATTATTTTACTGGAGCCGTTTGTTGTTTTAGGTTTAATTTCAAACTATACAGGAAAGTTGGACAAAAATATTTAATCCAAAACTGTTTTTAAGGCTATTTAAAAGTGAGAAAAGCACACTTGTTTTGGTTTTACTGTGTGCATCCTTTACTGTACACCAAAAATAATTATGTAACCGAAATTTTAAACAATTTCTCCCGTTTTATTCCACCAGAAGATACTTTTTTTCCCAATTGAATTAGTTTTTATATCTGAACAGAAGTGACCCACTGACGTATAAATAAAGAAATGCCTGTAGAGATTTTATACACTGCTTTTATTCTTTTAGAAATGCTTGTTTTAACTGTTCAGTCCTAAAAAGTAATTAAAATACTGTTTTGTTCACTGACTTTAAAATTAATATCATTACACATTTAGATATTTTGGAGTTAAAATGTATCCATAGCTTTCTCTTGATTAAATTTGTACAAATTGTGGGACTTATTGGTTACAGCAGGTAATCTTGCCTCGATTTGTCACTTCTTGTTTATGTCCCACAGCGGTCTGTGCTCTTCCTTATTCTCTCTCACTCTATGAAAAGTAAAAAAAAAATATGGAAGAGCCCAGTTTTGAGATGGAGGACCTGTCGCGTCAAGACTCGTTCAGTGAGCTGTGGGTGGATCTGTGAGTATCAACTTTATTCATTCATTCAACCTTTATTTATACAGGCTAGCCTCGTTGAGTCACGGGGACTCATTTACAAGAGGGACCTGTCTCACTCACACCAAACAACCATCCACTCTCACACTCACACCTAGGGTCAATTTAGAGTCACCAATCAGCCTAACAAGCATAACGCCACATAATTTTTTAAAAGACACGAGTTTGCTCTATGGAAATAATTGACTTTTATTTTTTATTTTTTTACAGAATGACTGAAGAAAGCGATGTGAAAGATGTGGATTTGCACCAAACTTCTGACATTCCCACTAATACTCATGAAAACCATTTTCGTACTGATGAATGGATGCAACAGGACCAATTAAATGTTCTGGTAACGATTCAAGTCTAAGCTTTGAGCTGAAAGTTTCCTCTGTATTCAGTGCGGTGATTCTTTTATCTGTGCTTTCAATGCCTCTTGAAGGATTCAAACATTTCAAACATGACCACGTTTGAGTTCCTCATGATGGATCCTGCAAATTCCAATGGGATGATGACCAACTACATTAATCCGCCGTCCTCCACTGTTCCGGTTACGACTGACTATCCAGGCGAATGCGTCTTGGAGCTTCAGTTTCAGAAGTCTGGCATGGCCAAGTCTGTCACTTCAACAGTATGACCAACTTTCATCATATTGCTTTACTAATGTGTTTAGGACTACCGGTACTTGTTTTTTTTTTCTTCTTTCTTTTTTGCTGATCTATGTGATAAACTATATTTACTTTTCTCTAGAGCACTTCTTTACAATGTGTCCTGTTGTATTTTGACTGAATTTAAACACTTTGCCTCAAAATAATAGTTTATTATAATTTAAAACACTTTTTTTTGTTACTCCGCACTGATGGTACCGGTAAATGGAGCTTACCGGTACTTATATAGCGCTTTTCAGCCCCTTTTGAGTGGCCCCAAAGCGCTTCACAGTACCAACCATCCACACATTCATACACCGGTAGTGGCAGACTGCCATGCAAGGTGCTGCCTGTCCTACCTGGAGCAACTGATGAGGAGCAGAAGTGCTTCTTCTGCGGTGCAGCAACTCTTCAGCTCCCAAGTGTCATTTCTTCCAATCGTCGTTTAGTTTTTATTGTTTTCATCTATTTTCGTCTGTTGTACTAAAATAACCACATTCATTGATAATTAAAACTCTTTGAGTTGGAGAATGAAAAGTTTTTTCTGTAGTGAAGTTAAATATTTTCAATCTAAATTCAGAATACAAAACCTTTTGACCGTGATCGTAAATAAACCTTACCTGGACAACGCGTTCAACTCCATTCATTCATAGATCTTGTCTCGTGGCGTTCGTGTGGACTTGTTCATTGTGGCCATTTGCTGAATTTTAAGGTTTAGAGGCGGTCGCTGCATTCGGAGAGCCAATGCTGTGAAAGTCTCCAGACCCGTGCAATACGATTGGCCGGTTCAGTTGAGGGTTTGTGTGGTCGCCTCCTACGACTGCTGCTGAGGTCTGTGGGAGGAGAGCTGCAGTTTGGTTGTGAAGCACAGCAGCGACATGACAGGACATGTTCCTGCACAGACGTCCCTCAGAACAGAAAGGGTTAAAACTGATCAGCTTGACTTGGCTTCATCAGTGCTGTAGTCTCTAAGCTTTAGTCCTCAGAGTTTAGGGAAGTTAAACAGTTTTACATCACAGTTTCTTTTTTACATTTTTATTTAATTTAATTTTTCAGTTTTTTGACGTGTGGTGCTCCAGTAAGAACTGATGGGAGCATCTCTGCTTTTCTACCTTTCCTTACAGTTTTCAGAGAGTTTGAAGAAGCTGTACTGTCAGCTGGCCAAGACGACTCTCATCGAGGTTCTTGTCAGCATCGAGCCCCCCCCGGGGGCCATTGTCAGGGCCACCGCCGTGTATAAGAAGTCTGAGCACGTGGCAGAAGTCGTCAAAAGATGCCCACACCACCAAACCGAAGACGGTAAGGAGGACATTTCTTCCTAAAGTTTTTTAAACCATCTTGAGTTTACTGATTAAAACGCTTGATCCGTTTCCAGCTTCAGAGAACCGGAGCCATCTGGTCCGACTGGAGGGCAACCAGCTGGCTCAGTACTTTGAGGATCCAAACACAAAAAGGCAAAGTGTGACTGTGCCTTACGAGCCCCCGCAGGTACGAGTTTGTAGTTTGTTGGACTATTTGCAGCGCAAGTTTCTATTCACTTTAGTTCTTTGTGTAACCTGGAGAATAATTTTCTGAATGTAGGGCACAAGAAATGCAACAAATGTGTAATAATTTAGTTGAACTCTTGGACAAATCTAGAAATAAATCCAGTTTGTGTGGCGTTAATGAAAAGGGGTAAAAAAACAAAAACAAAGCTGAAGCAATTTTATTTTAGGGAAAGTAAAAATTTTAAGATTAAGTAAAATGTCTTGATCACAGATAACTGTATTTTTCACCCTATAAATATCTTTTTTTTTTGTTCCATAATTTGCATGCCCTGCCACTTATAGGCCAAAGCAATGTATTTATGGATTTTTCCCATATTTTTAAGCCAATTTTTGGCTGAGATATGACCGTTTTCATTCATTGTGACTGAAAACGTTGAACACTACCCGATATATGCGTACATATTTCACGCTGTATTGGTGAAAACTTGTGCAATGTTAATAAAAGTACTCTGACTCTGACTGATTAGTATGGCATGCCGTTGTGTCATGTAATAGGTAAAAGTGGCTATCAATTACACAATCGGCTTGCCATAGTGAGCCACATTCGTCCAATTCTCCTGGAGAAAACGTCAAATCAGCTTCATTTTGCTGCACCGCCCCGGCAAAATGCAGCTAATTTGACAATTAAAGTGCATTTATTAAGTAAATTTTCAACTGAGACGCACCTTTAATATAAAGTTGAGCAAACACATAATTATTTTAGGTGCTAATGTTTAGCCTGGTTAAAACCAGACCCTTGTCTTTCACTTCGCTTTGTACTGGGTCTGGGACTTGTCTCATAGACAAGGATATCTCCGGTAGATTTTTGACCGGACCAATCAGAGAGCAGAAGGCGGAGTTTTGAACGACGTCGACTGACGTCGTCAGTTAAAATGGCTGCCGCCACGAAGGAATTTTCAAGAAAACAAGGTAAAAAACTATTATTTCTTTGCTGAGAAAAATATATTTCTTAGCTGACGTTATATCAGAAGTGTTCCTGAGCAATCAGAGAACAGAAGGCGGAGTTTTGAACGACGTCGACTGACGTCGTCAGTTAAAATGGCTGCCGCCACGAAGGAATTTTCATGAAAACAAGGTAAAAAACTATTATTTCTTTGCTGAGAAAAAATATATTTCTTAGCTGACGTTATATCAGAAGTGTTCCTGAGCTTAACAGTTCCTAAATCAATTCACGAAATGGTCAAATCTGCTGGATTTAAATAGTTTCGGTTTGACATTTTCCAAACAGCCTCGGGTGCGCTACGAAAATAAATGATAAAAAATCGAATTTTATCTCAAATGTTTCATCTAGGCCAACAGTCAGTAAATTAGAGCCATATAATTACACACTGGTAGCAGAAAAAATATCCACCGAGTGGTTTCTGAGCTATTTATCTGAATAGCCTGGACCTCGCCAGGCTAAACTAACAAAACTCCGCCTTCTGTTCTCTGATTGGTCCATTCAAAAATCTATCGGAGAAATCGTTTGTCTATGGGACAAGTCCCAGACCCTAGTACAAAGCGAAGTGAAGGACAAGGGTCTGGTTTTCAGAGTCAGAGAGTCTTTATTGTCATTTGCACCGCATGTGGTACATGTGATGAAAACGAGATTATGTACACGAGGTCCCAGTTACATCCAACAACAAATGAAAGAGAAAAACAGTAATAACATCTAGAACTAACTAAGAAAAACATCAACTAGTAATACACTAAGCCTAATATAGTGGGAATAAACAGCAGCACGAACATGAGTTTGTATGAGCAGATGGTCACAGATGAACACAGATGAACACAGCAACAAGAAAACAGATCAGCATCAGTATGATGTGATATTTTGCAGTGTTTATTTTTTAACCAGGCTAGCTAATGTTGTTAAATTTTGAAGAAATTTTCAATGTTCCTTTTTCCCGATTTCCTCCCTCTGCGTGCTCCTGGAGCACAGAGGCAGCAAATACTTTTGAAATGCAACTGATTAGAGCGTTAAAGTCCTTTTATTAAGTAAAAGTTCAACTGAGACACACCATTACTATAAAGTCGAGCAAACAAATAATTGTTTTTAAGTGTTAATCTTGTTAAAGTCCTCCCGTGCATGCTCCCACAGACGCCATTTGGCAGCCAATCGATTTTTGGCACAACACCGGTCCACATTCCCAGGTTGTCAGCAATGACGCGTAAAGGCCGCAGTATAGCTCTGCGTTCGGCCGAACGCCGTTCTACGTGCACGTTCTGTGCGCAGGAAGTTCACAGTATAGCTCTGCGTTCGTTCTCGCGTTTTCGCTCCAAATTCTTGACGTCATTTGAGCAGCAGCAGGGCAGAGCGTTTACCTATGGGACAAATTGAGGTCGCTGATTGGTCATTTGCTGACACGCCTACTGAATTGACATGTCGGGTGGGGGGGAAAGAAGGCACTTCACACAGCTTCTGCCGCAGCTGTATTCTGTGTTTATATGTTAATAAAAAGTTCTAAAAAATAAAATAAAAACAGGGAGCGCCGGTCCAGAACACCATGAAATCTGCAGAGACTCGCGCAGCCACGTTGGACCAGAGTTTAATTCGCTCGTGACAAATTCATTCATTTCCTCATCATTTCAGTCATGGAGTCAGCGGAGGAGGAAACGATCACTTGACTTTTGGCAAAAAAACAAAAAAGTCCAGATTAGGGATGAGGAAGGGGAATTTAATATATTTGTGTCACATACAAAACAGTCCGGCGCCGGGTAGTTTATTGTGAGACAACGCGTTTGCGGTCGTAAAATTTGAGCTTGGCGTGTTCGTGCCTGCGTTCAAACGCTTGTGCCTCGCGCTCGAACGGCATCGAGCGGCGTTCGAACGCAGAGCTAAACTGGGGCCTTAACAAAGCAATGCGTCAGCGTTGACACAAAATAGATTTGACGTATACCATACCACTTTATTTATAAAGCAATTTAAACAGTGACAGTGCACACCAAAGTGCTGTACAGGGACAGACAGACCGAGCACACAGCAACAGATTACAAAACAGGAAACTAAATGTAGAAACAAAAACAATAGAATATAACAACAACATGACCAGCACAGTGTGATGCACACAGGCTCAGCACAGATCACACGGTGCTGAAAGCCAGGGAGTAATAGTGTGGTTTTAAGTGAGATTTAAAAACGGTGAGGGAGGGGGCCTGTCTGACAAGCAGAGGTAACTCGTTCCAGAGTCTTGGGCCTGCGACAGAGAAGGCCCCGTCACTTCTGCGCTTGAGACGGTTCCTGGAACTGTGAGGAGCAACTGGTCTGATGACCTGAGAGAACGTGGTGGGACATACAGCTGCAGCAGATCAGTAAGATAGGAGGGAACAGAGCTGTTTAGTGATTTACAGGTAGTCCCCGATTTACGAGCGCTCTTCCATACGAGGATCCGGACTTACGAGCTGGCGAACGAGCAGTAAATTTGTAAAGAACATACAAAAAAATACAGCACTTTTATGTGTTTTTAGATGAAAGTGTGTTAGCTAACCGTTTGGAAACAAGTTTCTGAGCATGTTTATGAACTAGTATGAACATTTGTGATGAAAAACGAGTGTTCGTAGTAGCGCTAGCATAAATTTTCCGACTTACGACCGAAAATCCGGACTTACGAGAACACGTGTTTCGTGTTCCGACGTACGAGATTTTCATCTTACGAGATACTCATAGTAACGGAACTCGCTCGTAAGTCGGGGACCACCTGTATAGTCATACAAGAGCATTTTGAATTGGATTCGAAGATGAACTGGGAGCCAGTGCAGGGAGGCCAAAACGGGTCTAATGTGTTCTCTTTTTTGCTTGTGCTGATTAAAAATCAGGCTGCCGCATTTTGGACCAGTTGAGGTCTAGCTATGAAGGTCTGACTGATACCAACAAGGTTCGAGTTGCAATAGTCGAGCCTGGATGTAATGAATGCATGAATTACTGTCTCCAGGTTATTTTTGGACAATATGGGCTTCAGCTTAGTCTCAAGTGGAAAAAGCAGGATTTAACGATCATGTTTACATGACTGTTGAGTTTCAGAGAAGGGTCAAGTGTCACTCCCAGATTAGTGACTCTTTGTTTCATTAATGGTGACAGAAGGACAGGTCCATGCAGTGGTTGGTGATTGTGTATACGGCGAAGCTACGCATTTGTTTTTTCCCACTTTACAAGACATTTTTGGACTGATGCGAGTTATAGGGCGGAGTAGTGCTGGACAATAATTCAATAACGATAAATATTGCGATGTACTTTTATTCAATAACGATGATATGAAGTTTAAGCATATTTTCGATATTTAGATAGGATTTTACAGTTCGGATATAAGCGCCCGGACAGAAGAAGCTGTGACACAAAACGTGCGTGGTGACGTCGATATTACGCAGCGCTCAGTCCACCAGCAGGCGTTTGCGGTAGCAGGCTAAAGCTAAGCTAGTCTCCAATGCGCGTTAAAGGGATTGTGACATGATTTTGTAAATTTGAATATTTGTCAGAACATATATATCTTATATCATTGAGCTCTGGTCGTTTTTGCATAATAAATTATAAATATATTAAATTTTTATTCCAAGTTATGGTAGTTTTTTTCTCTGGGATACGCCCCTAAAAATCTGCGCATTTCCGCAAAACGTCATCTTGACGTGACAACGGGAAGGCACGCTCCAACGTGCATTTAAATAATAATGGCGGAGCATGTCCTATCGCGTCTGAGATATCATTTTGAGACAGTAAATCTTCCAAAACTCTCATTAATAAACACTCCCTGAATAAAAAAATTACAGATGTTACCTGATGGCGCAGACATAATTTAAAAATACATACATAGCAACGTGTTTGCTCCGGGCTCTCGGCTAATTTTTTTTAGAAGCTATCTTGGCTAACAAGAGTCCCTGACACCGGTCACGTCTGAGATATATCATTTTAAGACAGTAAATCTTCCAAAACTCTCATTAATAAACCCTCCCCGAATAAAAAGAAACGAGATGTTACCTGATGGCGCAGACATAATTTAAAAATACATACATAGCAACGTGTTTGCTCCGGGCTCTCGGCTAATGTTTGTTAGCTGCTATCTCGGCTTATTACCGGTCGCGTCAGCGATATATCATTTTAAGACAGTAAATCATCCAAAACTCTCATTAATATCCCTCCCCGAATAAAAAGAAACTACAGATGTTACCTGATCGCGCTGACATAATTTAAAAATACATAAATAGCAACGTGGCCTGTATCTCGGCTAGTGTGTTAGCTGCATCTCGGCTTATTACCGGTCGCGTCAGCGATATATCATTTTAAGACAGTAAATCATCCAAAACTCTCATTAATAGACTCTCCCCGAATAAAAAGAAACTACAGATGTTACCTGATCGCGCAGACATAATTTAAAAATACATCATTAGCAACGTGTTTGCTCCGGGCTCTCGGCTAATGTTTGTTAGCTGCTATCTCGGCTTATTACCGGTCGCGTCAGCGATATATCATTTTAAGACAGTAAATCATCCAAAACTCTCATTAATATCCCTCCCCGAATAAAAAGAAACTACAGATGTTACCTGATCGCGCTGACATAATTTAAAAATACATAAATAGCAACGTGGCCTGTATCTCGGCTAGTGTGTTAGCTGCATCTCGGCTTATTACCGGTCGCGTCAGCGATATATCATTTTAAGACAGTAAATCATCTAAAACTCTCATTAATATCCCTCCCCGAATAAAAAGAAACTACAGATGTTACCTGATCGCGCAGACATAATTTAAAAATACATCATTAGAAAAGTGTGTGTGCTACTGATTCGGCTAGCTTGTTAGCAGCGAACATAAATAATCTGCCGTGATAATTGGCTTTATACACTCACAGTGTATAAAGTAAAACAACATGAACTCACGTAAAATATATAGTTTATAATCTAAAACACTACACACCTCCGATTATGTTTACACAAAGACTTACTCATCTCCTGGACAGTCTTCCGATGGTCCCTGCGTTGTTTCGACATGGTAGCTCCTGTGGGACTTTCTTCTGTAGATTTTCTTTTAAAAATAGTAGGAATAGCATCCGGTTTTAAAAGTCTTCTGAATCTTACTGGTAATCCTAAAGATTCTTTTATACCAGGTGCTGAAAACAATCGGCAGTGAAATGGTCGCTGCAGACATACGACTCCTGGAACCCACCGGTCCTTGTCTGGTCCATTCTTGTCGAAGTTTGTCATCTTTTGGAAATTTGTGAAGAATCACTTGTTCACTGCTGATATTAGAACACACAAATGCGCTACAACGTGACGGCATTTTTCAAGTTACACAAATAAAAGAGGCGATCCTTCAGGAAATGAATCTGTATGGCAAGCAGTTAACACACCTAACAAACGGGCAAGGCTCTGCCTTCTGCCCGTTGTCACGTCACACTGATGTGTCACGTCACACTGATGACGTATTGCGGGAATGCGCGGAATTTTAGGGGCGTATCCCAGCAAGTACCAGAGAAAAAATTAGCATAATTTAGAATAAAATTTTAATATATTTATAATTTATTTTGCAAAAACGAACAGAGCTCAATGATATAAGATATATATGTTCTGACAAATATTCAAATTTACAAAATCATGTCACAATACCTTTAA
>JBBPBX010009046.1:9760-52564 GCA_038048925.1 Garcialebias charrua | reverse complement strand
TCAATGCTTTTATGAAATACAATGATAAAACTACAACACAGCCGGTGTATGTCATACAGAGACTGTCTACTCCTCTACTAGGCTTCCCAGCTATCTCAGCTTTAGGGTTGCTGCACCCCATAGACGGTGTTAAAGAGCTGGAGGTTGACATGAAAAAACTGTACCCCAAAGTATTTACAGGGCTTGGCCTTTTTAAAGGAGAATAAAAAATAATACTGAAAGAGAGTGCAAAACCATATGCATTGTCACTACCACGTCGAGTCCCACTGCCTTTATATGACAAAGTGAAAGCAGAGCTGGAGAGAATGGAGAAAATGGGTGTGATTGAAACCATTGAAGAACCTACAGAGTGGTGTGCTGGAATGGTAGTGGCCCCTAAGCCCAATGAAAAGGTCAGAATATGCTCAGACTTGATTCACCTAAATGAATATGTTTGTAGAGAGCGCCACATACTGCCTGCTAGGCATGTAACGGTTGTAGTGGGTGTACCGAACCGTTTCGGTACAGCACGTTCGGTTCGGTCCACCTGCGTACCGTTTCGGTTATTTTTTCACTCATTGAACGTTAAAGAGCAACTCAACACCCTGTGGATCGGTAACTCCTCCTTCCAAAATCTCCCTGAAAATGGGCGTGTCGAGAGACAAGGAGGGGTGGAGGTAGAGTTGTGCTTTTGTTCACGCCTCCACCTGCAACAACCTAAAACAAATTAAACCTCTAGCCAACAACATACACCAAGCAACAACAAAGAATAAACATGTAGATGTATTTATCTATTCCACCCATTCCATCCAAAACCAAAGGCCTAAAAAATGAAAATGAAAATAAAAATAAAACCGCTTGTCAGGAGTGAAATGCAGCACTTCCATATAAGGTATGCACTTCTCATCTCTGCAGGGGATTGGCTCTGCTTGAACCACCTGTGTGACATCACACATGAGCAGACATGTCACACATGAGCGTTTGCACAAATAAGAAAATTAAGGTGTAATCCACCAGTTCAACCCATAGAACTACCGTAAACACATTTTTAGACCAAATATTGCCAAATATTGCCAATTTACACAGATATGCACAATTATGTGAGAATAAACACAGCCATAGTGCTAGATAACATTTTAAACACATTCTAGGGAGTTTATCAGCTAAAAAAAGTTAATTTTGGGTTTAGTTCCTCTTTAATATATGCGCCGTGGAACAAAATTTCCTGGGCGCGTTTCAGCATGGAGCTATTTTTGCGCAGCACGCGCAACATTATTAGCCATTAGCTGCTCGCTCCGGTCTCATGTTTGGGAACGTTGTGGCTTTCTTAAGACGAGCGCACGTTCAAAGCTGTATTTGTGGACATTGTTTCATGAAGACTCTGCAGCAGCTGCGTGACGCAGCTCTCTGCAGCAGCAACACGTCTAACGTGAACGCGCTGGATACTACGTCATCGGAATGTGAACAGAAACAGCAGCTGTTGCAGAAACACCGCTAAAAGCAGCTGCATTTAAACAACTTTTATCAGGTAATCAGAGCGGTCCAGAGCAATAACACAAACTGTATGAGTTTTTAAAGATCTGAATCTAAGTCTGAATGTTTTTTATGCGCAGTTGATCCTTGCTATGAGACATCCATCACGTCAACACTCAAGTCAAAAAGTTCAGCTCTTTGTTAAAGGGGACCACATATTCAAAATTCACTTTTTAATGTTTTTTTTTACTCAACTTTAGGTATTTACTTCATAAAAAAACAGTCCTAAGGCCAAAAAAATGCACCCAGTGGTTTATTTACTCTAAGTATATTTATTTTACTGTGATAAGATAGGTTTCGTTTTAAAATCATCGCGCTTGTGACGTCACAAGCGCCAGGACAACCCACCTCGAACCTGAGTCCAGCCCCTCACCTAGCAACCCCTGGTTAGGCTCAACCCACTTCAGTATAAAAAGACGTGACGGTTGTTTTTCCTGATTTCATGGCTAAAAATGTCACAGAGTCTAGCCAGCTAACTCTCTGACCCTCCTGGCCCAGATAATGGAGCGCGCACTAAGCAGATTTAAAATTGATAGTTTTCAGATGGGAGGCTAATGAACAGCGATGTTGCTGTGTGTGTGTGTGTGTATGTGTGTGTGTTGGTTTATGTGTCATTAGCAGGACAGACTACGTACCGCTAAACGTCATTGACAAACCCGTGTGTGTGTATGTGTGTGTGTGCGTGTGCCGAGCCCGGCGCGCGGCTGAGCGAGGGACAACAGATAACAAGACAGCCCCGCTGTGAGTGTGTGTGTATGTGTGTGTATGTAATAATAATAATAATAATAATTAATTCAATTTATAACGCACTTTTCATTACTGAAAATCTCAAAGTGCTACACATATATTGAATGCTACACACATTCATAAACCGGTGGCGGCAGACTACCATGCAAGGTGCTTTCCAGTCCTACCGGGAGCAACTCAGGGTTAAGTGTCTTGCCCAAGGACACAACGACACATGGTGCGGGTCCCGGGAGTCGAACCGCCAACTTTCCGATCGGGAGACAACTGCCATTACCACTACACCACGGCCGCCCTACGGCCGTGGTGTGTGTGTGTGTGTCCGCGAGTGACATCCGCTCCCTCCAGCTCGTGCGCACAGGGAGAGGGAGGGAGACGTCAGGGAGGGAGTTGGACATTTATTACAGAGGAAAAATTAAAAATGACACGACAACTTGTACACGTCTGATCTGTCCCACAATAAATATTGCGCGGTCCAGTTCAGCTCAGCTCAGGGCTCTGGGTGGCAGTAACGTGAGTTCAGAAATCCTCGTCTGCCTTTGGAGGGCGGAGTTAATGTAAGCAGATCTTTGAAGGGCGTGCCACGAGATCTCCTTATCATTAACCGGTCGTTCAAAACGAAAGTTAAAAATGGCAGAATTAAAAAGGGTATAATTGATTATCTAAGAATTTATTTGTGTATTAAATTGAATGAACATTGTCTGGTAACCCCACAGAAATACCATAAAAATTTAAAAAAATTTAAAAACCTATCTGTGGTCCCCTTTAAAAAACTAAAACTGATTGTGAACAAGTCCTGGAGCTGATTTAAGCCCTGCCCTGATGATGAGTGGGAGATCAAAGTGAAAGTCAAAGTCAACTTTATTATCAGAACTGCAATATGTACAGGACATACACAGGACCGAAATTGCATTTCTCTCAGTCCCTCGGTGCAACAGTAACCATCTAAACACTAAACACTAAAACATTTAATAAACATAAGCATAAAATAGTAAAAGTGTAACACTGTCCTGAGTTTTTTCATAGTAGTATAAAAGTATGAAAATTTACACCAACACTGAAACACCAAACACTCCTAAAACACCAAACACCCAATGAACGTAAGCATAAAATGAAATAATAAAAGTAAAAGTGTAATACTGTCCTGAGTTTTTGCATGCAGCTCTTCCGACAGTGGCAAGATGGCGTCTGGTGCGTTGGGTGCGGCTGTTCGTTCTGGAGGAGCTGGTCATCCAAAGACAAAATCTGAAATCTGTGTGTACAAAACGACAGATGGTAAAGTAATAGTTGAGGATGAGCTTCTGAACTTTATTGTTGTTAAAATGAGAACTCTGGCCACCGATGAAATTGTTCTGCTGGTGTCAAACAATTTCTCTTCTGAATGGATCGAGGAGTCCAAGCGGATATTGTTTGAAATGTGTCCAACTTCAACTCGTTGTGTGAAGCACAAGGGGCATCAGAAGGACGCCAATAATGTCAAAGATTGCTTAAAAGTGCTTAATGAGTGCGGCAATAATATTCCCAGATTTGTGTCACACAATTTGGATGAACTGCCTCCTGTTGGATTTGAACATATGGACGCATCTGCGCTCCTCAGCAGAGTTCAACAGCTGAGCAGGAGATGTGTGCAGGAGACATTCTTATCTAAGCAGGACTTGGAAAGGTTAAACTCTATTCATAAAGACTTTTATGGAGCAGGGGAATCCACCACTGACTGTTGTGATGGGATACTCCGTGGCAGAATCCCTGGTGGTGTTGCAGTGTTTTGGAATAAGAAACTTGACCAACAAATCAAAGTGATCAGGCTGAATGTTGACTGGGCGATAGGACTTGAGTTCTGTGATGGGGATAAAACAATCACCATACTGAACGTGTATACTCCTTATGAGTGCTCAGAGAATGAGTTTGAATATTTAAATAGACTGGCCTATATCATGGCTTTCTTACAGGAACATGCAGTAAGCAGTCTTTTTATTGTTGGTGATCTGAATGCTGACCTCTCTGATCAAAGGTCTACGTTTGCAAACCATTTAAAACATTTCTGCTCGGATAATGGTCTCTCACTCTCTAGTGAATTACTTTTGCCAAGGGACAGCTATACTTACATCAGTGAGGCATGGTATACCACCTCCTTTTTAGATCATTGCATTTGTACAAGTGATGCTCATAACACCATTGATTCAATGAGAATTAATTATGAGCTGTCTACATATGATCATGTGCCCCTGTCCCTCTCTATAAATCTGGACAATGTGCCTTCTCTTACTTCTGTAAGTTGTGATATGCCTGAAGTACATATTAATTGGTCCACTTTAAAGGAAGGGGACATCAGCACATATCTCACCCAGAGTGAGACCATGTTGAGTAACATTGAGCTGCCTAAATCTGCTGTAACGTGCACGGATATCAACTGCCAGAATCTGCAGCACAGAGTTGAATTGTGCTCACTGTATGAACAGATTGTGGATTCTCTGCTTATCTCAGGTCGACATCTGTGTAAAATCAAGAACTACAAAGCTAAATTAGGCTGGAATGAGTATGTTGAGAAGTCTCACACTGAGGCAAGAAGGGCTTACAAAGCCTGGGTTGAATCAGGTAAAGCTAAATGTGGTCCTCTATTTGCTAACATGAAGGAGGCAAATGCAAAATTTAAATATGCCTTAAGGTTCATTAAAAGACATGAGAATTCTCTCAGGGCTGAATCACTGGCTAGGAAGCTACAAAGTAAATGCCCTACAGATTTCTGGACAGAAATAAAAAAGATGAGTAATAATAAAAGGTCTTTACCAACACATATTGATGGTGTGAGCGGAGCAGCAGAGATCACTGATCTATGGAGGAAACATTATGAAGATATTTTTAATGCTGTTAAAAGTAATTCATTTGTGGTTGGACATATTGATGGAAATGAAAATGTGGTTGTGTCCCCAAGAGAAATCTCTGAGATTGTGATGACGCTGGATAACAACAAGTCAAGTGGGTCAGACAGGGTATCTGCTGAGCATCTGAAATATGCAAGCAGGAAATTATGCCCCCTACTTGCAATGTGTTTTACGGGCTTTTTAACTCATGGAGTTCTACCTGACAAATTACTGTCTGTCATTTTAGTTCCGATTGTTAAAGATAGAGCTGGTAGAATTAACAGTAGGGATAATTACAGGCCTATAGCCCTGGCCAGCACCTTATCTAAGGTGCTGGAGAGGGCTATTTTGAACAAACTGGAAGGATTTCTGCTGACCTCTGACAATCAGTTTGGGTTTAAACGTAAACATGGAACAGACTTGTGCATCTTTGCTTTAAAAGAAATTTTAGATTTATACAACAGACACCACACCTCCATTTTTATGTGTTTTATTGATGCCTCAAAGGCTTTTGATTATGTAAATCATGAAAAGCTGTTTTACAAATTATATAAGAGGGGTGTCCCCAAATGTTTGCTGAGGATTCTTGTTTTTTGGTATGCAAACCAACAAATGTATGTTAAATGGGGAAACTCTGTATCGGACCCCTTCGGTGTCTCAAACGGTGTGAGACAGGGTAGCATCCTGTCTCCCTTTCTGTTCAATGTTTACATGGATGACCTGTCAAAGCTTTTAAATGACTGTGGAACAGGTTGTAGGGTGGGAAATAAGGTCATCAACCATCTTATGTATGCCGATGATTTAGTAATCTTCTGTCCCTATTCTGCTGGCTTACAAGAACTGCTGCAGGTGTGCTCTGACTATGGAAGTGACTTTGATATAAAATATAATGCGAAGAAAAGCAGCATCATGATTGTGCGGAGCAGAGAAGACTCCAAGTTGATGTTCCCTGACTTCTTTCTGTCGGGCAACAGGCTGGATGTCAGTGATGAATATAAATATTTGGGGCACTATTTGACTGCAGACCTGTCAGATGATAGAGACATTTACAGACAATGCCGTATGCTCTATGGTCAAGCTAACACGCTGATCCGTAGGTTTGGAATGTGCTCATCATCTGTTAAGATCCAACTCTTTAAGGCCTACTGCACTCCTTTGTACACCGCTCACCTGTGGAGACGTTATAAAAAGAGCAGCATGTATAGACTAACTGTGGCATATAATGATGGTCTTCGGATGATGCTGAGGGTACCTCGATGGAGCAGTGCGAGCAAAATGTTTGCAGATGCAGGTGTGCCTACCTGCCAAGCGGTGCTGCGTAACCTCATGTATAGATGCATGTGTAGATTGTCTGTATCTGAAAACTGCATCATCACTACACTGACCAACCCTGGACTAAGCTCTGTGAGATATTTTTCTATTTTGGGGACTCATTGGCGGATGAGCCTCTATAGGAAAGCTTTTTAGTCTTTTATTCTTATTTTATTTTTTTATAGGAAAGCTTTTTAATCTTTTTTATGTTTTACTCTTTTTATATACATATATGGATCTTGTTTTGTATCTGAAATAAAGAAACTACTACTACTACTAAAATATTAGGTCAAGAAGAGAAGAGGGAGGTTGTTTTAAACTTAATGATACCCAGTTTGGACATGTTCTATTCAAACTAGTCATCAAGGATAAAACAAGTTTTACACACTTAGCAGAGAAGATAATTAAGGCTGTGTCTAAATTCAGGGCCTGTATGCTTTTTTTTATTTTTGTTTTTTTTGCCTGTATGCTTCGAAGGCCGCATTTGAGGTTCAGTGACGTCATAGCGTCTGGATGCCTAATGCTGGATCCCCACCGCACGCATCTCGCGCAGCCAAAACAGCCACTTTACATTGAAGTCTATGGGGGACGCGCATCTTGGAGCAGCGGGGTGTGTCGCGGCGCATCCACAGCATACAAGCAGCGCGAAAGTGAGCAGCAGCTGTTTCCTACTCCCGCGTCGCATCCGAGCAGCTGTGCTGCTCGACAGCACAGCTGTGGAAGCACGGCATTCCGTGCTTCCACAGCTCGATTCAGCTCGCTGCTCAGCAGCAAACAATCAGGACCAATCAGGAGAGACTCTGCCATGTGATCACGCAACGACGACGGGACGGAAGTAGGAGGGCACGCAACAACGACGTGACGGAAGTAGGAGGGCACCGCGCGAAACGTGAACAGACGAAAAAAATCCCGCGGTAAACATGGAGGAGAAACTTATCGTGGCAGTCTGTGAAAATCCAATCGTTTATAACCAGGCCAGTCCCTTCTACAGGGATCGAAATAAGAAGGACACTGCATGGAAAAGAATCAGTGAGGAGGTCGGTTGGCCTGGTAAGTTTCCACCATGTTTTATAGTACTGTATCCCTGCGTTATTACAATTACTGCTTTGTTCTTACAACTCCTGCTTTGTTCAGTAGCTGTAGTGTTGAATGACTGCCTACGTTTGTTTGCACAGAGCACAAAAAGTTGAAAAATTAAAGTAGGAAAACACCAGCTACATATAAATACAGAATAAATGTAGCTGCAAAAAAATTAGAAAACAGTACAGCAAAATAGGTGAAGATTGAAAAATAGCAGATAAAATCCAATACACAGATGCTGAATGTAGCTGAAACAACATCAAAACCAAATCGAAACATGATTAGAATGCCTTTAAACTAGCTAAAGGCCTCTAAAGCACCAGATTATATACAGTTGCTGAAAAAGTAGTAGCTAAAACAGGCAAAACTGAGAAGTAGCTGTATTCATGTTGAAAGTAGTGTGTGTAACAGCCATTTTTAATGCTTTTCAGAGGATGCGTGCCGTAAACGCTGGAAGACATTACGTGACACGTATGCTAAGGAAGTCAAGAAGGAGAGAGACCGACAGAGGAGCGGTGCTGGAGCTGATTCCACGACAAAGTGGAAATACATGACGGTGCTGTCCTTTTTGCGGACATTCGTCACGCCAAGAGAGACAAGCAGTAACATGCCGAGCACGAGGTCCGAGGAGGAGCAGGACCAAATTGAGAACGCCGCTGGAGACCATGGCCAAGAGGAACAACATGACTTTGGTGATGACTCACAGCAGTCTTCAATTGGTCAGTATAGAGTCCCCACTGCCCTGTTGTTGTTACTGCATTGTTTACTAATTGTCACATCGTGCACAGGTCCTGCTCCGGATGACACATCGCCAGAACCAAGGTCCTCCACGCCGGCATCAGACCAGGCTGGACCGTCCCATGTTGAACGATTTGGTGTGTATTGCATCATTAAAATGCACACAGTCACTTATTCAAACATCTGTAAATATCCATTCACATAGTTTCCGTTGTGCGTGTGCGTACTGGTGCACATTCAAACACCTAACCAGAATATCTTTATCATTTCTAGCACGGCCACATATCAAGAGGCCGCGATCCAGGCCGTCAAACCCTCAACAAAACACCTTCGAGCTGAACGTGCTGGACCTCATGAAATCAACCACGACCCCCACACCCCCACCCTTGAATATGGACCAGAACTTCTTGTTAGGGCTGTACCCTCTCTTAATGAGGGTGCCAGTTCGTAATAGGGAGATAGTCAAATTCAAATTACATAAACTGTTATACGACAACATGGAAATTACACTCGACCTCCAAGGTACATCCATGAATTCGGATGACACAGATGGAGGCATGTGAACCACCGTCCATGCATGTGGGGCCCTGCTTCCTTTTATTTTTTCTTCTATGTAATGTTCATTGTTCTGTTGCAAACTCTGAAATAGTCACTGTATGCATATGTACATTACAAATACATTTTCTATTAAATACTCCATCAATAATGATACGTTTCATTCCTTCGTCTAATCTGCAATATTAACATTTACTAATATTCAAATTAGATATAAACAATAACAATACCATATATATTATTTTAATCATAATAATTCATATATTAACAATAACTATTAAATAATAATACAATCTGGCTGATGACACATAGCCAGATGTGTTTCACTGAGACCTTTCTAAACACATGTGTCAAAGTCAAGGACCGCAGGCCAGATGTGGCCCTCCACATCGTTTAATGTGGCCCTTTACACCATGTAATGTCTGATTGTCACAAAATCAATAAGTGAAATGTGTTTTATTTTAAAGTGTTAACACGTTGACATATATTTCTCCATCTGTGCAAATATATATATATATGTTACAATTGTAGGTTTAATAAGTAAAACACAAACTGTTAGCTCCTAATAAGAAGTACATGTGTTTCGTTTACATTACTGTAAATTTATTTAGTTATAAATACATTTAAATGAAGAATTTGCCCTTTGAGGGCAACCGCTAATCTGTTGTGGCCCTCGGTGGAAATTATTTTTAGACCCCTGTTAAAACAATGCACTTTCTTCCCCGAGAAATGACTTTCTTCTTTGTGATGGGCACTGCAGCATATAGATACAAGACACAGCTTTAACAGTATCTTTGATTTCACAGCTCCACATGAGTATCATCAACCTAGCAATGTAACTATAAAGTTGTTGTTGGAATAAGAACTGCAAATGTTAGCTGTACAGAATATTAGCACTAATAACACAAACATACATTTCTTAAAAAAAGTGCAGCCAGCCGGAGACAACAGAGTTTCTTGGGTGTTGTTTAATCATTTGTTTCAGGGAAAAGAAACAATCATGTTTGACAGCTCAAATTAAACAGTGACCTACAGAAGCTAAAACAGTTTGGAAACAGGACATGCGCTTAACGGAACTCGATGTAAACATACATGTTGAAATGGTTTTGCTCCTTTTGCGGTTTGTGTGTGGCTCCAAAAAGAGCCGTTACATGACTATTCGGTATGCTGCCAAGACACCGCCCCCTCTGTTGAGAAGTACGCCATAAAAGCATCTCTGGTGTTGTTTGCTGCTCTGGACGGATAGTTTGACCCCATTCTACCAACACCCTCAAGGTATACCTCTGTACCACATGGTGCTGGCGTCTGTCCACTTGCCCGCATGAAATTGTGGAGAACACAGGTTGCCTTCACACAGGACTCCACTACCCTGACAGCTATGTTCAGCTCGCGGCGGAACATTCTCCACTGGCAAGACCAGATCCCAAATGCATCTTCTACAACAAGACGTGCACGTGACAGTCTGTAATTGAAGACACGTTGCTCTCTGGTAAGGCCGCCGCGTCCAGGAAAAGGCCTCATCACATTCCTGCGCAGTGGAAATGCCTCATCAGCGACGAACACGTAGGGCTGGGGTCCTCTGTGGTCTGCTTCAGGAAGACAGCTGTCAGGGGGCAGGTGTAACGTGCCGTCAATCACAGCCTGGCCAAAAGCAGAGTTGGCAAAAATCCCGCCGTCGCTTGTTCTGCCATACCCACCAACATCAATGATGCGGAATCTGTACATTGCATCCACCACAGCCAGAAGTACCAGCGAGTGTGTTCCCTTGTAATTGAAATACATGGAGCCTGAATTGGGGGGTGCTGTTATCTTTATGTGTTTGCCATCCACAGCACCGCAGCACAGTGGAAAGTTCCAAACATCCTCAAACTCAGCTGCAATTGACCTCCACTCATCCACTCCAGGCACGGCCATGAATTCATCCACTAAGCAGTCCCAGATAGCAGAGGCCACATCCGGGATGATGGTAGAAACAGTGTTAACACCCACCCGGAAGCTTGCAGCAATTGTCCTGTACGAGTCCCCAGTTGCCATGAACCTGCAATGGAAAGAACGGAGTTGTAACACAACATTGCAGACTGCACAATAATAAAATCTATGTATTGTTTGAACACATTCGACTATGATTTTATTGGTATGTATTTTTGATTTTATGTATGTTTGTATGTGTGTAGTTGTATATATGAATGTATATATGTATATATATATATGTATATATATGTATATATATATATATAATATATATATATATATATATATATACAAAGTATATATGTACATTTATGTATATGTATACATACACTAACACATACACACGTGCAGACATATTTTTATATGTATATCTGTATATCTCTATTTGTTTGTGCATGTGGGCATGTGTATACACAATTATGTAGTGATATATGTATAAATGCAGCAGTCTATATGCTTATGTAGTTGTAAATATGTATGTACAGTACTGTATATGTAAACACACACACACACATACAGACATGCATACATAGTTACATATTTTGTTGGTGAATTTTTGACTGTGTTTATCTACACACCCATCTGTATACATGGACTGTGTTGACTGGGCAAAGACATTATTTGGATTTTCTAATGCTAGTTTGGCACTTCTTTTGTATTATTGTTTTATTTTTGGGGTAGACAACAGTCACCTACACATATTCGAACCTGAGACAGATGGACAGCCGTTCTTCTGCTGAAATCGCGCGCCTGTAGTTGGTGTCCTGGTAGGTGATGCGGCCAGCAATACGGGACAGCAGGTCGTCAAACTGGGCTCGGGTGACACGGAAGTACCGCTGAAAGCGCTCCTCGTCTGCGCGCAGCTCCTGGATCAGATGGTGAAATTCACCGAATTCATGACGCCTCTCTAATGTGGGGTGAATCCAGAATCGTCGTTGTGCACGGCGTCTGCGTGTTGCTGCTTTGTAGATTAAGTACAACAAGGCAATTCTTCGTATTGCGTCCGCCATTTTTCTGAGACCGGAAATAAACAAAGACCACCGGAAGAGGACCAACACGCTCCTCCTCCCACTGCAGACGCGTTAGATGAGGACAGTCATCTGTTGACAAGCAGCCAGTACAGTGCGTTTGGAGATTTTTGGAAGCGCGATATGCTTTAGGTGAGGATGAGGCCCATAATCAGTGAGTGTTCACTTTAATTTTTTAATGTGTCTGGGCAAACACACAAGCTCCCTGAGCACACTAAGGAACAACATTAGATGTGCACGCTGTGGCCACACACCAGTATCACACCTGTTCAAAACCTGGGATCAAGGAAACGATGTAGTAGAAAAAAGTGTACAAGCAATCGGTCTTTTGCACGTGACGTCACGGCTCATGTCTTTTTGCACTTACTGTTGCCATGTTGGGTGTATACCGGTTCATTTAAAGACCGTGTAAAGTGAATTTCAACATTTTCTTCAATAAACATTATAAATGTCATAATTGTAATCTTGTAAATGAGTAAAAAGTCTCAAAATTGTAGCTCAATTAATTTTGGAGTTATAGAGCAAACTGTGTATAAACATATTTCTATTTCAGGATTTTTTAGGCGTGTTTTAAACGTGACCGCGTTTCGTCACGCGGTCCTCATTAGTATAGCCCCACCCCCTGCAGCTCCAGCCGTATAAATTCGCCTCGGTGGAGCCGTTCACTCGCGAATCGCAGATAGCATCAGATAGCAATAGCATAGATATTTTGTTCATTGTTAGCTAGCTAATCAATTATGCCTCGTTCGTGCATCTTCCCTGGATGTCGCAATGGTCAGGGCACCCGTACAAATCATAACATGTTTTTATACCGCGTGGTTTTATACCGAGTATCTGTAATGCCTGGATAGGTCAATGGATAAAGCGCTTGCCTTCCGTCCCAAACCCCACGGGTTCAAATCCCGCATGGTACAACTCTTTTTTTTTTTTTTATTCATTCCAGATTAAAAACACACAAGAAAACTATTTACAAAAACAGCGTAACTCTTGGAAAAAGTAGCTGCTGTTACAGACAGAACTCGGATAAAAACAGAGCAGGTTTACTGGATCTCTGCTGCCTGCCTCTCCACAGAGAGTCAGCTCAGGGCAGGGGCCACGAGCGCAGCTGCGCTGAAACCACGCCCACGCACTGACACGCCCCCAGCGTTCCAGGGCAAGGCAAAATCATGTTTTTTCATGATTTTTGAGACTTAATTTTATAATGTAAACAATGATTTTAATCAGTCAGATTTAAATGGGTGATTAATAACACATATTTATGCCATGTGACAAACTAAAAACACACATTTAATTTCACTTTACACGGTCTTTAAACAGAGGAAGTCCATGTTAAACATAGTGCGATACATCAGCAAAATGCAAACTAAATATAAAAATGAGCAGAAGCCTTATAGAGAGAAACTCAACCTTGAAGCCAGAGAACGTTACACGGTGAAGTTAGCTTCAATTAACAACATTGACCCTTACGAGGTAGCAGCTAAGGCATGGACTTCCTCTGTTTAAATGAACCGGTATCCATACAATATGGCGACCGGGAGTGAAAAATGTCACGTGTCTGCAAAAGACCGATAGGGATAACCGTACCCTGGAGAGAAGAATGTTGAAACGAAACCCATTCCAAAATGTGGGTGAAATTCACAAAGACTCTAGCTGACTCGGACTCTAGCTGGTCTGTAGCTAGGATCAGTTCTTCAAAAACCACTATGCACAGACATATGCAAGTCATGGGTTTCAGGTGTTGCATTCCTTGTGTCATGCCACTTTTGAACAAGAGACAGCATCAGAAGTGTCTCGCCTGGGACTGCTGCTGAGTGGTCCAAAGTTATGTTCTCTGATTAAAGTAAATTTAGCATTTACTTTGGAAATCAAGGTCCCAAATTCTAGATGAAGAGAGGAGCGGCACAGAATCCACGTTGCTTGAGGTCCAGTGACAAGTTTCCACAGTCAGGGATGGTTGGGTTGCCATGTCATCTGCTTGTGTTGGTTCACTGTAGCCGTTTTTGCATTGACCGGCCCTCCCCAGTCCAGCTCGTCTCTGGTTGGCCCAGAGCCAGCCCGGTCCCGCCTCCGTTCATTACGCACTGTCCGGAGAGCAAGCCTTGAAGTGGGTGGGGTGTTCTCTTGAAGTGGGTGGGGTGTTCACTTGACGTGGGTGGAGTGTTCTTGTGTGCGCGCTTACAGTGTTTTAAGAGAGGACACCCCTAAAAAAATATTTGTTAGCTGAATATATATATTAGTTTTTCTGAGTTTAATTTTTGTTAATAACTGATTACAAATCAGCTTATGTATCAGCTTATGTTAGAACGTAAATAACACGAAGCGCGCACCCATTTCCGCGCGACCTGAATGTCATTAAAATATAACTAATATTGTCTAACTCTTGCGCGCAGCCAGGGTTTTAAAATATAATAACAATCTCTAACTTCTACGTGCAGCTAGAATGTTAAGAGGAGTGATTGCTATATAGGTAAAGCGGACACCTAAAAATCCAGTCCGCCGCTGTAGCTCAGAGAGATCGTCACTGCTCTTACACTCTTTTATCTTGACCCGAGGAAGCGGGTTCGCTTCCCACCTGGTACAAAGTTGTTTTACTTTTTTTTTATTGGAGTAAATAAAAAGGAGTTGTGTTAACCAAACAAACTCCTATTTATTTACTCCAATAAAAAAAATAAACACAATAATAACACAAACGCATCCGTCAAATTTAGCCATTTAAAACTTTAGATTTTAGCGATTTGGCTTCAGTTCGTGAAGAAGAAGTTATTTTGAGTGATCAACAACAAACAGTAGGGTTTCTTTTGTCCGTGCTGCTTTTTTTTCAGGAGAGGTTTCACATTCATGAAGTGAGCAGCAGGTGTCAGCAAAGCTATCGTGATAACTCTTACAGAGCACTCTTACAGTTCTCTGTAAAGGGCGAGATACACTCGAGCGTCCTCACGATACGCCAATACGCAGCGTACGTACGCCCCGTACGCAGCGTAGCCCCGCGTAGCCCCTCAGGGCAAGTACGCGCAAAAGTATTTTTTTACTACGCATACGCGATTCGCATACGCGATTCGCATACGCGATGCGCGGTGTCTGACCTAAACTTCCCCGGCGCCGGACTGTTTTGTATGTTACACAAATGAAATAAATTCCTCTTTTTTATCGCTGATCGGGCCTTTTCTTTTGTTTTTTTGCCTAAAGTCAAGTAACCGCTTCTTCCTCCGTTCACTCGATGAATGAAATGAATGAATTCAGGTCCTACCTGGGTGCGCGATGTTTTATATATTCCCTGGTGGGCTGTGGTGGGCTGTGGGCTGCAGGAAAAGCACTCCGTGCTCAGCTGCTCATATTACAACAAGGAGAACGCGAGCGTTTGGAGCGAAAAACTAGCGGAAGTGACGATCGGAAGTGACGGTACGGAGGAAATGACGTTAGAATTTGGAGCGAAAACACGAGAATCTACGCGAGAACGAAAGCCGAGTGTAGCAGCGGCTCCGTATACGCGCGTATACGCACGTATACGCGCGTATACGGAGTCTGCTTCAGTGTATCTCGGGCTTAAGAGTTATCACGATAGCTTTGCTGACACTTGCTGCTCACATACTCAAACATAACTCAAGCGAACACAAAATAAAATAGTATCTGTTCTTATTAAAGGGGACCACAGATAGGTTTTTAAAATTTTTATGGTATGTCTTTGGGGTTACCAGACAGTGTTCATTCAGTCCAAAAACATGCATGTTAGGCTGATTGGTAACTCTAAATTGACCCTGGGTGTGAGTGAAACAGGTCCCTCTTGTAAATGAATCCCCGTGGCTCAACGAGGATAGCCTGTATAAATAAAGGTTGAATGAATGAATGAAAAATTCAATTTAATACACAAAATAATTCTTAGATAATCAATTATACCCTTTTTAATTCTGCCATTTTTAACTTTCGTTTTGAACGACCGGTTTATGATAATGAGATCTCGTGGCACGCCCTTCAAAGATCTGCTTACATTAACTCCGCCCTCCAATGGCAGACGAGGATATCTGAAGTGACGCTGAGCTGTAACTGGACCGCGCAACGTATTTATTGTGTGGGACAGATCAGACGTGTACAAGTTGTCGTGTCATTTTTAATTTTTCCTCTAAATGTCCAACTCCCTCCCTGACGTCTCCCTCCCTCTCCCTGTGCGCGCGAGCTGATCGGATGTCACTCGCGGTCGCGGACACACGCACACACACACACACACACACAGTGGTGTCAAAAGTATTCACATTCATTACTCAAGTAGAAGTATAGATACTGGGATTTAAAATTACTTCTGTAGAAGTAGAAGTATCAACTCTAGCTTTTTACTCAAGTAAAAGTAAAAAATTACTGGTTTCAAAACTACTTAAAAGTAAAAGTAGCGTAAGAAAAAGCAACAACAAAGACAAATGCTTAGGCTGCACCACACATACTATTGTATACAACCCCACCTCCCCCACAAATCATTTTTTTAGACTAGATTATATTATATTGTTAATGTTGAAAAACTAGGGGTGCACTAAGCTACCTGTCTTAACTGCATATATGCCCATTGAAAATAGACACATTTAAATGCAAATTTAAATATATTAAAATAACCATACTGTATAGGGGTATTATTGAGCATTTGCCTGCAGTGTGAACGTAGTCTATGAAGTAAAACTTTGTTAAGTTCAGTGAAAACTCTGACAGAAAGAAAATATGTTTTAAATCTGAATAAAAAAGAGAAACAATGTTAGCAAGCAAACCCAGAGCATGTAGCTAGTTCCATGGCTAGTACCTCCTAACCATAGAAAACATTATACAACATTAGTATGTTACTAGGTCACTAGAAGTCAGTAATCAACTGATAAAAAAAAAAAAAACTTTCAGCTTACCTCAATATTAGGCATGTAACGAGATCTCGTTGTACGAGATCTCGCGATATTAAACTCCCGCGATATCTCTCGTTGAGAGGTAACGTTGTCTCGCGAGACGCTAATGCTAGCGCTAGCAGAGCCCCTAGCAAGTCAGCGTCACGGACAGCATGGCTTCGCCGGATGAAGTTGCTATAGAAGACGCCCCAACTACTGATGGAGGGTCCCGGTGCCGCAGACGCCTCTACATTGATGGAGGGTCCCGGCGCTGCCGACGCTGCCCCGGATGTAAAGACACACGCGTAAACACCGGTGTGACCGGTGTTGCCAGATAGAGTCCCACCCACCCAAAGCACTCTTTACCCGCAAAAGTCAGAAGGAAAATCGCGGTGAACCGCCCAATCTGGCAACACTGGTGAGTGACGGCTGCAGATTCAGTGCTGATGCGGATATTTATGTTCAATTTTTGGAAAGTTCTGCGTGAATATAGCCTGGCCCTCGCCTTCCTGCACAGCTCCGCTCAATTCTCATTTCCCTTCACTGCACAGTCTGGGACTTCTCCCATTAACAACGATTTCTCCGGTAGATTTTTGTTCGGACCAATCAGAGAACAGAAGGGGCGGAGTTTTTGGCCCCTAACCCACGCCCCCACCTGTCCCAGCGCAGCCAGCGAGCAGCCGCATGTTCTCATTCAAAGCGATGCAAAGCGATGCAGAACTGTTTTATATGTGACACAAATTTATTAATTTCCCCTTCTTAATCCCTTATCTGGAGTTTTCTTTTGTTTTTTTCCCAAAAGTCAAGTAATTGCTCCCTCCTCCCTCCTCCTTCTCCTCCACCCTCCGTTGAGTGAAATGAACAAGGAGGAAATGGCTGAGGTTGTCACGAGAATTAAAGGAGAAATGTAATCAAATCTGAAAAAATCGATATAACAAGAATTTCATATAGTAAACAACACACATAAACATACTTAGTATGCTTTTTTCAAGTCAGTAGCTTAAAGAAATAGTTTTTTTACATTTTTCCTGCTACATGCCGAAGTGCAGTGATTTCTGTAGTAATTTTCTGGACGCACTTTTATGACACAATTAAGACCTCCTTTGCTATCTTACAATAACACTGAAGCTATAAACCCATCATTACTGTCCTCTTGTCTGTCATTTAAAATGGAAGCAGAAGACCTTTTTGAATCTGAAGGATATCACTTTAGTTTGTCAAAAACAGTTTGGTGATTTAGTGCATTAATGGGCATTTCTATCCTGGAAATACGAATAATAATAATAATAATTGTCTAATCTTGTCATCTGTGTATGTTTCCCATACACAGACGAAATTCGTCTCTGCATTTAACCCAACCACCTACCAGGCGGTGCAGTGAGCAGCCATAGAAGGCGCTCGGGGAGCTGGAGAAATAGGTGTGCACTCATAGACACCCCAAGATGTGTAGTGGCCGGGACGCGAACCCGCGTCCTTCGGGTCCCAAGTCAAACGCCCTAACCACTACACCATCTTGGCTCCTAGCCTTCGCATGCTAACGTTAGCATGCTAGCGCCGTATGCTAACGTTAGCATGCTAGCGCCGTATGCTAACATGGGAGTGGGGGTGTTGAAAATGTCCTGAAACAGTTACCAATGTCTTGTTAAGCTCTGTATTCCACAGAACATAGTAGGATCTAAAATGATTTTTAAAGATGAAGGAGCAAGTTGAAACATGCAGGGTCTCCCTCCTTGCTAGCAGGCTCCATTGGGAGCTGCCTGGCTAACTAACTACGGTGGCCCTACACGGCCAAAATTCTACAGCGGCCGAATGCACAGGAGCGGTAAAAATACAATATAAAATTTTAAAAAAGTTTTAAAATCTATTTTGGGGCTTTTAGAATCGATTCTGAATCGCCAGGACTAAGAATCTTGATTCTTTAAAAAATAGATTTTTTTTTGCTGCATCCCTAATTGCTACACACTGAAACCTTTTTGTCCACTACTAGATTTTTTTTTTTATTAACACAAACAGAACTACAAAACACTACATAAACAAAAAAATATATACAAACTCTTGTGAATGATAACATAACTACAGTCTATAAGCTAGGGGGCGGTTTACAAAATGATGAAAGTTGAAAAAATACTAGATACACACACTAATATTACTGTATGAGGGACGACCATTGCACTGCCTATGTCATATTCAGGGGACGGAGAGCAAGCAGAGGGAGGGGGGTCAAAAACACCAGATGAGAATTTTTTCACTTTGCAAAGTCTAAATTTGAGTTAGGATGACATTTTTGACTTGTGAAATTTTCTCAACAAGCTTATTTTATGCTTTTCATTAGACTACTATTAGCTTAAAAACACTTTTCATTTCTCCTTTAAACTCTGGTTTTACGTTGCTGACCGAGTCCCATCAGATTTTCTGGTCTTTTGGTGAGCTGGACCAGCGATCCATGGTTTTATTTTATTAAAATGTTTTATTAACATATAAACACAGAATTTGCGCAGCGAGAGAAAAGCTGCAGGAGGCGGAGCAGTTGTCAGTCAAGTTCACCAGTGCACGGGGGGTGGCTCTGAGGGGAGGGAGCAGAATGCTTTCCCTGTTCAAAATATCCAATGGTTTTGTTCCTCAGCAGAGGCCAACGCCTCCAGCAAGAATCGTTTCTCTATGGAAAAAGTCCAGACCCTTGTCTGAAGCAAAGTGAAGGACAAGGTCTGGTCTTAACCAGGCTAGCGTGAATATCTATATTCTACACAAAAAAAAACGGCAAAATGAAAGAAAAGTAACGAGGCTATTTTTAAAAAGTAAGGAGTAGAAAGTACCAGTAATTGCGTGAAAATGTAAGAAGTAGAAGTATAAAGTAGGCTGAAAAATAATTACTTTACTAAAGTATAGATAACTAAAATTTGTACTTAAGTAAAGTAACGAAGTATTTATACTTCGTTACTTGACACCTCTGCACACACACACATACACACACACTCACAGCGTGGCTGTCTTGTTATCTGTGTCCCCCTCGCTCAGCCGCGCTTCGGGCCCGGCACACACACACATACACACACACTAGGGCTGGGCGATATGGAAAAAATCATATATCACGATATGGACTTTTTTATATCACAATAACGATATATATATCACGATATAAAAAAAAAACTTTGGTCCAAATTTTTCATGTACACACACACAATCGTGTTGTATATATACAACACGATGTGTGTGTGTACAGGAAAAATTTGGACCAAAGTTTTTATTTTATTTTTTTATTTTACTACAGATACAGTTACAATTATAAGAATGTGAACAAAAAGAACAAGGAAATTTGGACCAAAGTAGAAACTTTGGTCCAACTTTGGACCTACTTTGGTCCAAATTTTTCCTGCAGGTGGCGGTAAAACAACGGCTGCTAATAAAACCCACGAAGAAGAAATCCGCTCTGACTGGAATCTGGAGTAAACAAGGCAAAGAAACAGAAAAGAGAAAACGTTGCGTTTGATTCCGGTTCTGTTGTGTCTCTGGTCTGTTTTGTATTGGTTAACTGGACCCGAGTTCGGACTCGGTTGAACTTCGTGTCCTCTGGACCCATTTTGTCTCTGAGTTTCAGCGGAGCTAAATAATGGAAGCTAACAAGGTGAGCTTCCCCTCTTTTTGGTAAAAGTTCTTCTTCTTGGGCTGCCTGCGCAGCTGTTTCTCCATGTTGTGACACCCATAGATATCTGGTGACACCGGCTTCATGCCGGCTGCGTCTCTGTTGAACTCGAGTTTAACAACGTAAAGCATGTGTCGCAAACCCGCGCGTGCGTCAAACATAAAGCAGCGCCGTCATCTCGCAAAACCACAATATGAAGCTTCTTTGCGACCGTTATTTTTTTATTCTTATTTATCACGATAGAGACGATAGAAGGAAAGTAGCACGATAGACACGTTTCTATCGTCCCCACGATATGTATCGTCATATCGCACAGCCCTAACACACACACACGGGTTTGTCAATGAGGTTTAGCCGTACGTAGTCTGTCCTGCTAATGACACATAAACCAACACACACACACACACACAGCAACATGCTGCATATCGCTGTTCATTCAAGCCTCCCATCTGAAAATTATCAATTTTAAATCTGCTTAGTGCACGCTCCATTATCTGGGCCAGGAGGGTCAGAGAGTTAGCTGGCTAGACTCTGTGACATTTTTAGCCATGAAGTCAGGAAAAACAACCGTCACATCTTTATATACTGAAGTGGGTGGAGCCGCACCAGGGGTTGCTGGTGAGGACTGAAGAGAGTAGACAGGAATATAAGGAGATGGGACGAAAAGCAAAGAGGGAAGTACGTAGGGCTGGGCCATATCATATCGTCCACGATAATACCGGTAAAAACAGCTTGCCCGGGCAAAAAAATGATATCATGATATGCTAATTTCATGACGTAATATGTCAGAACGCCCCGCCCCCTTAACAACCGAGCGCTTAAACCGACAAAACAGAACTGCGCACCTCCCTCCACCAGTCTGCGTGCAATATTTGCTGGCTAAAAAACAAACAACTCGTGTCTCAGGTAGCTTCTCCCTTCTCCCTCTCTGTGCCTGCGCGCAGCACAGAGAGCTCAAATGTCTCCCCCTCCCCCGCTCCCCCCGCTCCAACCTGCTCTGCAACCGCTGCATGCTGCCGGTTGCAGCCCGTGTCCCTCGCTGTTATCTCAAACACGCGCAGCTCAGCTGTCTATTAATCTATTAAGTTCCACAGTCGGTCCACGGCAGTTCAGTTAAAAAAATGAATCGGCGTCAGAAGCTGCACGCCTTTCAGCCCTACCCTGACTTTTGTGTGTGGGAGCAAGTGGCTCCTCTTTAAGTTAGGACCAACTTTTGTTTTTGAATGAAACTTGTGTGAAAGTACCCCTCCTTTTTGCTAATGTTAAATTTTATTTTAAACTGACCAATTAAATTGTTACTTTTACTCAACCTTGTTCCATCTGGGTTTGTAATGTTACTTCCGCTTCTCCTGGCTGAGCCGGGTCGTAACACAATCTAAATAACAGATCATTTTTTATTTTTTTTATTTTTATACTTGGGAGACTGAATACTTTACTATAAAAAAGTAATTTCAGTAAAATTACCCCTTGTTGTTTTTTAAAATTTTATATACAGTATTACTGCAAAGCTAAATGCAAAGTTAAATTTGTCAAATAAATACTTTTTTTTTTTTGGTTATATCACGAATTTATCGTTATCGTGATAATGCTCTGAAATATCACGATATAATTTTTGAGCCATATCGCCCACCCCTAGTAGCTAAGGCAAAGCAGATGGCATACAATGAGAATGTGTAAAGATGTCCCTGACTACATCAAGGCATGTTCAAAATTTTGCCATTCTCAAATGGTCAAACGTTGTGTGGGGAACTACGACAAAAATTCCCTGAAAGTCAAAAGCAGCGACATCTACAATAAGATGAACTAAAATTCTTAAGGAAAACCTTTAGAAGCACAGTACACATCAATGATGTGATACTCTGTCATATAGATACAGGACAGTATTATTGCAACATTGTCAACTCCCCGTGCATGCGTGGGTTTCCTCCGGGTACTCCGGTTTCCTCCCACAGACCAAAAAACATGCATGTTAGGCTGACTGGTGACTCTAAATTGACCCTAGGTGTGTGTGAGAGAGTGGATGGTTGTTTGGTGTGAGTGAGACAGGTCCCTCTTGTAAATGAGTCCCCGTGACTCAACGAGGCTAGCCTGTATAAATAAAGGTTGAATGAATGAATGAACTCTTCAGCGCTCACTCGAACCAATTTGAAATGGATTTATTAGCGTGGGCTGTTTCTTCTATTGATAAAATTTTTTCAACGAAGCGCACCGGACCAGGAGAAGCGGCTTGCCCCTTCGACACGCATGCGGTGGGATACACTATGGACTCGTGGAGCGAGTGGAAGCCAATGTGTCTGACCGTTCTCTCTGTCGAAGACGTTGAAGATTTGTGGATTATTGGAATATTGGTGGCAGTTGCTCTGCTTTTTGGGATCGGCGGATGTTTCTGCTACTGGAAGCTGAGGGAGGCTGTCGCGGCGATCAACGCGCTGGCGAGACTTCCTGCTCAACAAGATTCTCTGATCCGGGCTATGACCTCAACGAGCCAGCTGATGTACGAGCTGAACCGCACGGTGGGAGCAACGGCGGACAGCCGCGGACCTGCGATGCTCTTTGGGACTCGTTTACAGCCGACCTATCAGGGCACAGATGGGGATTTGTAGCTCGGAACCTCACATGATTCGGATTTGGACCTGAACAGCACCTGGACTTCAAGGCTGCAAACAAAAGTACACTGTAGCCTGGCCTGAAAATAAATAAAGCAACTAATCTAATCTGGACTGTGAGCAACCTTGAAAAAAGAAGGCTGTCTGCAATCTTCTCCTGGAGTGAAAGCTGTTGAGAACTCGTTACCCCCCTCCCCCCCAGAGGTCTCCGTGTGCTTCCAGATGGAGCCGAGCTGAATGCCATCTACAGACTGTGCTTATCTGAAATGATTTTCACGGACAATCTCCCTGCTTGCCATGAAATGCAACATGTCTTGTCTTATTCGTGCTAAAGCTGGTAGAGTTTTTTAGACTTTATCATGGAGTGTCCTAAGACAAATTGTGATAGATTCTTTTTTGAATACCAATGATTACCCGACTGTATGTTCCTTTTTCATATCTGATTGTTGGTGGCGCGGTTTTATACTGTTGCGGCTTCCGTGCGTACGTCCCTCTTCGGATGGTGCGCGCGCCAATTGCAAAACTTTGCACCTTGGTGCAAATATGCCAATAAAGATATATTCTATTCTATTCTAACCCTACGTTTTCAACAAACACTCCTTCAAACCTAACTTAAAAACGGTTGAGCAAATACAGGATGAAAGCATGAAAACAAAACTGAGACAATTAACATAATAAAATAACAAAACTAGGGGTGCACCGGCCGATTTATCGGCCCCGATTTCCTTGATTTTGGGAAATCGGAAATCGGTCAATGCTTGCATGAGAAACCGATTTTACCGATTTTTTATTTATTTTTTTTAGTTTTAACAACAATTGTCTAAACTTCATTTTTATTTCAGAGCACTACCCTTGTGGCCAGTTAAAACAAGTTTGTATTGTTTCTAGAATATTGTTCAAGGGTCTGATTTTCAACAAAATAAGATTGAAATTTGAAGGCGCATTGTGACCTGACAACATCTAACAGTATTGCTTATAAAACAAAATTGGTATCGGCCAAAATCGGAATCGGCAAATCAGACTTTGTAGAAATCGGTGATCGGCCAAAAAACTGTAATTGGTGCACCCCTAAACATAACCACTAGTTTCTAGTAGGAGTGGACGATATGGCTCAAAAATTATATCGTGATTTTCAGAGCATTATCACGATAACGATAAATTTCACGATATAACTAGTGCTGGGCGGCACGTTAACTCATTGTCGCGCCGACAATTTTTTAAATGCTTGTTAATGCAGTTAGGTTTTTTCCCCTCCTTAATTTGTCCTAAATAATGAATGCGTTAGTCTCTGAGGCGGGATGTTGATCACTACTGGCTCTTGTCTTTTAAATATCCTCATTTGTCAAAACTAGTTTTTATCAGTTACATCAAATAGCCAAAGCAAAATCTTACATTCCAGAGTGGATTGGGCTTTTCCTGTGGCAGTCTCCAGACCAGGGGTCACCCGGGTGCCCCCAAGGACCATTTGGGGTGCCCTCGGACCTGTTCTAAAAATAGCACAACTCACTACTAAGCTGCATTTAAAATTTCATTTTATTCAGTTGTTATTCTTTTTTTGCATTTACCAGTATATATTTTAAAATGTCTATCTTAAAAACATGTTCTTAAAAATATGTTTATTAAAGGGGACCTCATATGGTTTTTTAAATTTTTTATGGTATGTCTGTGTGCTATCCAGACCCCGTTCATTCAATTTAATACACAAAATAATTCTTAGATAATAAATTATACCCTTTTTAATTCTGCCATTTCTAACTTCCGTTCTAAATGACCTGTTTATGATAATGAGCTCTGAAGTCCACGCCCGTCAAAACTCTGTCTCCGCCCTCTGTAACTGCCAGTATCTCAAATCTGTTGTTGTTTTAAAATTATTATTTTTTTATTACTTGTTTGACTTACTGTTAGTGCTATCTTAAGATAACTTACCGAAAGCTGTTTGTGTGCGTCGCAATTTGCTGCTTCTTTTATCATGCCCTCCCGAATCAGAGTCTAAAATTAGCTCTTCCTCCTCCTTCGGTAACAAACAGCCCGCGTAGCTCCTGCTAGTTGCATGCGGCGCTTCGATCCATGGCTGCACATCCAATCCAGACAGATGCAAAGTTCACCGAGTGTTTCCAGTTAATTTATCCGTATGAGGCAACCTCTGAGCGGACCTACACGGTCCTCAAAAGCCAGCAGCTCACTGCAGCCCAATCTCTCCGAAACAAAACAAAAAAAAGATGCCTTGGCCGGGAAGCGAACCCCGGTCTCCTGGGTGCGACACCAGTGTTTTAACTCGCTGACCTACAGGCGCAGTTGAACAAACAGCAGTCCTTTATCGTATAAGAAATACATACAACCACCTACTTTTAGAACGCTGGAGTTTTGATTAGATTTTGATGAAGTGAAAGGTATTCTTAAAATAAATAAATTGCTAATCTGAAAAATATATCGATCAGGGGTGCTTGTACGTTTCAGACTGTCGCCCCGCGAGAGTGTGTGTGTGCACAGTTTCAACGAGACAGAGTTCAAACAAGGTAATATTCTGGTTTTACTCAAGATGTGCTGCGTGGCTGGAGCAGGGCAAGCCTCAGGGCCACCGTACCTAGCCCCCCCGGGGGCTAAATAAATGAATAAATAAATAAATGCCCGCCGGGTCAGCTCCAAAACTGGCCGGCAACCGTGACGTCTATTATACTCAAGTGGGTTGAGCCGCACCAGGGGTTGCTAGGTGAGGGGCTGGACTCAGGTTTGGTGTGGGTTGTCCTGCGGTTTGTGACGTCACAAACCGCAGGAAGTGTGAAACGAACCGTAATTATCACAGACAAATAAATCTACTTAGAGTAAATAAACCACTGGGTGCATTTTTTTGGCACAAGGACTGTTTTTTTATGAAGTAAATACCCAAAGTTGAGTAAAAAAAAAACATTAAAAGGTGAATTTTGCATGTGTGGTCACCTTTAAACTTCTTTTTTTTTTTTCAATTTACGCTTTATTTCCGAAGAGTTTATCAAACTGGTGCCCTTTGTATGACTCCGTACCCACGAAGTAGCTCTCAGTTTCAAAAAGGTTGGTGACCCCTGCTCCAGACACTGGAACAATCTGTTCATTGATATTCAGCCAGAAAATAGCTATTCACACTAGGGGTGGGCGATATGGCTCAAATATTAATATACTGTATTGTGATATTTCAGAGCATTCTGACGAGAACTATAAATTTCGTGATATAACAAAAAAAAAGATATCATAGTTATTTATTTGACAAAATTAACTTATGTTGCTTTGCAGTATTGTATAAAAATTTAAAAAACAACAAGGGGTAATTTTACTGAAATTACTTTATTTAATAAAGTGTTCAGTCTCCAAGTATAAAAATAAACCATCTGTTATTTAGATTGAAAAAGTCTGCACAAAATATAGATCAACAAAAACCACCACAAAAACTAAAGTGCATGTGCAGTTTCCCAAAACAACTAAATAAAATGAAGCTTAAAATCTGTTGGGCATAAATGTAACCTACAACAAAATATATGTTGCCTTTAAATGAGCTATAACTTCCAGAACTTGTATCAAGGTGATGAGCTGACCCTGAAGCTTGTGGTATTTCAGCTTCATCTATACATAGTTCCTATGTGACGTCACATAACGGGCATTTCCGGGTTGTCCACCATTTTGGTTGGCGATACTTCCACTCTTAACCACTAGTAGCAGCGTAGGTTACGAGCAGTGTATTTTTCGCGGTTGTTTATTTGTAAATAATTGCAATGGTTATTTCGTGTTGGGTTAGTGGTAGTACCAATCGAGCAATTGCCGGCAATTGCCAAGCGTAAGTTTTACGTAATTCCGAAAATAAGGAAGCATGAAGGACCAGATACAGAAGCGCCCACCACTGAACGTCGGCGAGTCTGGCTGTGTAAGATCAACCGCAAGGAGGATTTGCCATTGTCGACATCAAAAATATGCTCCGATCACTTTTTGTCAGGTAAACCAAAATTCAATGTGATTAACTTAGCGAAACTGTGTGTGTTTGAACAGTTTTTGTCATGATTTAGCTCCTCTGTTACTGTCGCTAGCTTAGCAACGCTATGCTAACATGCTAACATCCACACCGTAACACAACAACAACAAAGTGCCTCGCTCGTGTTTAGCCTCGACTCTCTGTTGTTAGGAAGCTGCTTGTTAATAATGTATTTTGAACCTTTATTTACCCTGTGACATCAGGCTGACACACACGTTAACACTTGTAGTCAGTCTGTTTGTCTGTTAGCAAAATAACTCATGGCCACACGCCAGTCAAGTCAAAATAAAATTACAGAAACAGTAACACAGACAACAAAGTGCCTCGCTCGTGTTTAGCCTCGACTCTGTTGTTAGGAAGCTGCTTATTAATACAGTAATGTATTTTGAACCATTATTTACCCTGTGACATCAGGCTGACACACGTTAACACTTGTAGTCAGTGTGTTTGTCTGTTGGCAAAATAACTCATGGACCCACACGCCAGTCAAGTCAAAATAAAATTACAGAAACCGTAATACACACTAATGGTAAAACTATGACATTTACAGCAGTGAAATTATAATAAAATGTATAAGAACAGCATTAAAATGAAAACGCAGGATAAAATACTGTATATACATGTACACAAAGTCAGCTCACACAGTATGAAATGCCAGAGAGAACAGATGGGTTTCAGCAGGGACAGATTTATATGAAACTTTCTGAAACTAATCACTGGACGGACATTTACAACTGATAAGCTTTAGGATAATTCAATTTAAGATGGCCCCTATCGCTACCTGAGTATATTGGAAACAAAAATGTTTGTATCACTGACAGTTTTACAGTTTTTGAGCTAAAATTTGATGTGGCAGTAACTGAGAGTTCACAGTATGTACATGCAGAGCTGAGAGTACACAGTACAGTATATAATGCTGTATGTACTGTATATACGTACACTGTGTATGTATACATACACATTATATTTCAAATAGATAATATTTGAACATTTCATTTCATTCAAGTTTATTTGAACAAGGACAGCACAATAAACAATGTTGCATGTTAAAAACGAAGCAACCGTTGTCTTGTACACAGGTTTTCTAGCCACAGGCTAATTTGCAAACACAGTCCTTGGTTGGACTTTTATATAAAAACAGCTAAAATACAATTAAAATTTAACTAACATCTATTTGAACACTGCGACATTGTCATTGTTTTGATTTTGGTTCCCTTTTGTTTTCATGTGTGAATAAAGCATTGGGAATGTGTCTTCAGAAAATATTACATTTAAAAAAAAGTAATGTTTTGGGTATAACTTCCAACATTTGAATAATTGCTTCTGTTAAATTTTTTATGTTGTTCAGGACGGCCTGGTCTTACAGCTCAGCTCTCTCTTCACCACAATGGACCGGTACAGAGTCCGTAATACTGCAAATTCTGCACCAATCCATCTGTCAAGCTCATGCTCCATTCTTCCCTCACTCGTGACCAGAACCCCACACTGAAGTTGAAACAAAAACAAAAAGGGAGAAAACAATTAAAATGCTTTCAGGCTTTCACTAATGGATTCATTCAACCTTTATTTAGTCAGGTAAATCTCATTGAGCCTCGAGGGCTCATTTACGAAAGCGACCTGCTACAAACTAAAGAATGATGAACAGCAATGATACAAATACATTGAACAATAAACAAAAGAAAAGTAGCAAAAACTAGCGAACATTATAAGGTAGATGTACAAAATCAAAAACAGGAACAAATCTGCATTGGTTTTTGCCAGGATTCCAACAGATTCTGAAAATCATTTAGAGAGGTCAGGGCCGAGAGCTTCAGATCTTTTTGTAAGATATTCCAGGAAGCAGGAGCGGAGTAGGAGAAGGCCCTTTTTCCAAGTTCAGTCCTCACTGACGGAACACTGCAGGTAATCATGTCCTGAGAGCGCACGCTGTAGCTGCAATCACGCAAAGACATCTAGGAGGAGATGTATGAGGGCAGCAGACCAAGAAGTGATTTAAAGATGAAAATTAAAAGGAGTTACCAAATTGTAACTTTTCACCACTAACTTTATTAACAAAGGCAGATCATAGTGGAAAATAGATATCAGTGACATTTACTGAGAAACGTTAAAAATACTATGACTGAGCAATAATTACAAATAATTTATTTTGTTAACACTAATTTAAGTATGAAAGGCAGTCATAGGCTAAAATAAATAATGTAGTAATGTGAGAAATATCAGCCATCTTTACTAACAAGCTCATCTGAAGTAGCAACAATCTTTAACACTAGAAGTCCCAGGATATTCTACCTCCCCCCAGAAGTCCTGAAAGAGGGTCAAAAGACCCTTAGTCCAAACCAACCATTAGTGGGCCATTAGTGCGTCCACATTAGTCGGCCATTAACTGCCTTTTGTTATAAATATGCGTGCACATAACTCAGACACCCCCACCACACCAGACTGCACAAACTGCATTCCAATGTTTCCACCAGGTAAGTAAGACTCTGCTTGCACTTCCCCCCTTAGTCAGAAGAGAGGCCCTGACCTGAATTCACACATAACAGACCCTGAAGTTATCTCACAGTTGAACATTTTGGGACATCCACTGAACGGAAAGCTTTGTCTGCTCCAGAACAATTTTATGCATAAAATTGTCTTATTCTGCTGTGCTGACTATCCTGTAACTTTGATGTTCTGTCAAATAAATTATTTTGCTTACAAGTACTGTCTCTCTCCTTGTCCTTGGCGCATGTATATACGGTGCGTGCCGGCACATGCAGGTGGCCCATTGCTGTGTTCTAAAACATGCTTGACCTATTGTTGTCCGTCACCTGACGGACAGACACAGGTCACATGACATGAAGTCAACTGACGGACCGACATAGGTCACACGACATGAGGTCAACTGACGGACCGACACAGGTCACATGACATGAGGTCAACTGACGGACCGACAAAGGTCACATGACCTGAGGTCAAGTGACGGACCAACACAGGTCACATGACCTGAGGTCAAGTGACAGACCAACACAGGTCACACGACATGAAGTCAACTGACAGACCGACACAGGTCACATGACATGAGATCAAGTGACGGACCGACACAGGTCACATGACCTGAGGTCAAGTGACGGACCAACACAGGTCACATGACCTGAGGTCAACTGACAAAACGACACAAGTCACATGACATGAAGTCAACTGACGGACCGACACTGGTCACACGACATGAGGTCAACTGACGGACCAACACGGGTCACTTGACCTGAGGTCAACTGACGGACCGACATAGGTCACACAACATGAAGTCAACTGATGGAACGACACTGGTCACTCGACATGAGTTCAACTGACGGACCGACACAGGTCACACGGCATGAGGTCAACTGACGTACCGACACAGGTCACACGGCATGAGGTCAACTGACGTACCGACACAGGTCACATGACCTGAGGTCAACTGACGGACCGACACAGGTCACATGACCTGAGGTCAACTGACTGACCGACACAGGTCACATGACCTGAGGTCAACTGACGGACTGACATAGGTCACACGACATGAAGTCAACTGATGGACCGACACTGGTCACTCGACATGAGGTCAACTGACGGACCGACACAGGTCACGCGGCATGAGGTCAACTGACGTACTGACATAGGTCACATGACCTGAGGTCAACTGACGGGCCGACACAGGTCACATGACCTGAGGTCAACTGACTGACTGACACAGGTCACATGACCTAAGGTCAAGTGACGGACTGACACAGGTCACATGACCTGAGGTGAACTGATGGACAAACACAGGTCACATGACCTGAGGTCAAGTGACGGACCAACACAGGTCATACAACATGAAGTCAAGTGACGGACCAACACAAGTCACATGACCTGAGGTCAACTGACAAAATGACACAGGTCACACGACATGAAGTCAACTGACGGACCGACACAGGTCACACGGCATGAGGTCAACTGACGTACCAACACAGGTCACATGACCTGAGGTCAACTGACACAACGACACAGGTCACATGACATGAAGTCAACTGACGGACCGACACAGGTCACATGACCTGAGGTCAACTGACGGACCGACACAGGTCACACGACATGAGGTCAACTGACGGACCGACACAGGTCACATGACCTGAGGTCAAGTGACGGACCAGCACAGGTCACACAACATGAAGTCAACTGATGGACCAACACAGGTCACATGACATGAGGTCAACTGAGGGACCGACACAGGTCATATGACCTGAGGTCAAGTGACGGACCAACACAGGTCACATGACCTAAGGTCAACTGACAAAATGACACAGGTCACACGACATGAAGTCAACTGACGGACCGACACAGGTCACACGGCATGAGGTCAACTGACGTACCAACACAGGTCACATGACCTGAGGTCAACTGACACAACGACACAGGTCACATGACATGAAGTCAACTGACGGACCGACACAGGTCACATGACCTGAGGTCAACTGACGGACCGACACAGGTCACACGACATGAGGTCAACTGACGGACCGACACAGGTCACATGACCTGAGGTCAACTGACGGACCGACACAGGTCACATGACCTGAGGTCAACTGACTGACCGACACAGGTCACATGACCTGAGGTCAACTGACGGACCGACATAGGTCACACGACATGAAGTCAACTGATGGACCGACACTGGTCACTCGACATGAGGTCAACTGACGGACCGACATAGGTCACACGGCATGAGGTCAACTGACGTACCGACACAGGTCACATGACCTGAGGTCAACTGACGGACCGACACAGGTCACATGACCTGAGGTCAACTGACTGACCGACACAGGTCACATGACCTGAGGTCAAGTGACGGACCGACACAGGTCACACGGCATGAGGTCAACTGACGGACCAACACAGGTCACACAACATGAGGTCAACTGAGGGACCGACACAGGTAACATGACCTGAAGTCAAGTGACGGACCAACACAGGTCACATGACCTGAGGTCAACTGACAAAACGACACAGGTCACACGACATGAAGTCAACTGACGGACCGACACAGGTCACATGACCTGAGGTCAACTGATGGACTGACATAGGTCACATGACCTGAGGTCAACTGACGGACCGACACAGGTCACACGGCATGAGGTCAACTGACGTACCAACACAGGTCACATGACCTGAGGTCAACTGACAAAACGACACAGGTCACACGACATGAAGTCAACTGACGGACCGACACAGGTCACATGACCTGAGGTCAACTGATGGACTGACATAGGTCACATGACCTGAGGTCAACTGACGGACCGACACAGGTCACATGGCATGAGGTCAACTGACGTACCAACATAGGTCACATGACCTGAGGTCAACTGACACAACGACATAGGTCACATGACATGAAGTCAACTGATGGACCGACACAGGTCACACGGCATGAGGTCAACTGACGTACCAACACAGGTCACATGACCTGAGGTCAACTGACACAACGACACAGGTCACATGACATGAAGTCAACTGACGGACCGACACAGGTCACATGACCTAAGGTCAACTGACGGACCGACACAGGTCACAGGACCTGAGGTCAAGTGACGGACCAACACAGGTCTTATGACCTGAGGTCAACTGACAAAACGACACAGGTCACACGACATGAAGTCAACTGACGGACCGACACAGGTCACATGACCTGAGGTAAACTGACGGACCGACATAGGTCACATGACCTGAGGTCAAGTGACGGACCAACATATGTAGCCCACTGAAAGGGACCGGGGGATTTAGAAGCCAAGTTCACTTGCGCAAAAAAGCGCAGCCTTAGTCAAATTAGTGTGCCCCCTCCTGTGGTGCGCCAGTAATGGCCTTATTTACAAAACAAAAGCACCTGTTAACAGCTCATTATAGGATGTTAGCTAAAATCCTTCGGGTCACTCGACCCGTCTCTGGGTTCCAAAGGTAGAAATGTTGAATGACCCTTCTCTGGGACTTCTTTAAAAGTAGCACAGATGTAGCTACCTGTATTACTAAAGTACACATGGCTGATATTTACTGTGGCACAAGTTACATTAGCTAAGCTAATCTTTGTTATGTTAAAAATCGCTGATATTTACTGTAGCTCAAGCTACGTAGCTTAGCACGCAGTAAACCACACCGATCTTACTTTAGCAAAGACTAGCTTAGCTGCTGTTGTTACGAGGGACATCTATGTGTAATCACTTACTCTGCCAGTTTCCAGAACTGTTATTAACATGAAGACAGCAAGGCCGAGCTATGGACGTCCTTCACAACTCTGTTACTGGTTATTAAGCATCCATCCATGAATTTAAAGCTGCGAAGCAAGTACGGTAGTAACTTCTTCGTGACAACTTGTTGCCTTCTCCACAAGGGGGCAATACCGCTTTGTCTGACATGATTTATTCCTCCAACTCACAACTTGTTACCCTTTTCCACCAGGGGGTAGTACCGCTTCGTCTGACATTTATTCCTCCAACTCAACTCCAACCACTAGTCCCAACCACTGCTATACTGTATATGCGCCTTGGTTACTTGGTTTATCCTACTAAAATGGCGGAAAATCCAGAATTCTAGAATTCCAGTCACGTATGTGGGAACTATGTATTCATGCAGGAATAATTCATTTATCTGATTCATTTTTTTTAAACTATCTGTCTCTGATCACCTGCCTCTTAGCCCGTGGACCAACTGTGGAACTCAAGAGACAGTTGAGCTGCACGTGTTTGTACCGACAGTTTAGAGCGGGTTAGACGCAGCCCACACCTGCCGCTCAGAGAGTGGTGGGGGGAGGGGGAGACAGATTAACTGTCTGTGTCTGCAGTTTAGAGCTGGATGAAGAGCCAGCTGAGAAACGCGTTGTTTGTTTTTAGCATTTTAGCTAGCTAGTATTGCGCGCAACTAATTAGCTTTACACCAGTACAGACAGGGGAAGGGGAGGGGAGGTGCGCAGTTCGGTTTGGTCGTTCGGTGCGCAGTTCGGTTTGGTCGTTCGGTGCGCAGTTCGGTTTGGTCGTTCGGTGCGCTCGGTTGTTAAGTGGGCGGGGCACCTTGAAGTATTACGTCTTGAAATTAGCATATAATTATATTTAAAAAAAATTACCCGTGCAAGCTTTTTTTACCGGTATTATCGTGAACGATATGATGTGGCCCAGCCCTAGTTTCTAGTGGGGGTGAGACATTATACCCCACAGTTACGAATAGGGGTGAATTGAACTAAGAATGCTAACATTAACATAATCAATCTGCATGATCCCTAACCTTGTTGCATTCCAAATCCTGAAGTGATTATTAAGCTAGACTGAAATCCAAGTTGTTTAGGAACCATTTTGATTGTTGTTTTGGTTAACCCATTGCTACGTTAAGTTCTGAAGCCACATTTTGAAAGGGATGCTCAAACACTGTTTATAACTACACCTTTATAACTACACCTGTCTGTACTGGTGTGAAGTTCTACTTCAATTTTTTTTACCAGAGAAACAACTTCTCATAAATTCTGACCAAAAAAAAGCATGTAAAGATAACAGCTATTTCATCAATGGAGAATCACTCATTACAGCTTTACAAAACCTTTGATCTCAAGTATTTTAGAATCTTTATTGTTTATCACAATCAGTAGTCAAACGTAAAATTGTTAAGTTTAAAACGTTGTTACATTTTTGATGAAGTGTATTTTTATTCAAGTTTGTTGAATGAAGTAAATGTTTAAGAACCCAAAAAAGCTAAGTCTGGTCCTCTGGACATTCAAAAAACAAAACAAAACAAAGCAAAAAAAAACCTGTAGAAACGTTTCGTCTTTCGTCCGAAAGACTTCCTCAGTCTGAGAAGCTGAGTTCAGCTCAGTCTTATAAATAGCACCCTCCCACAGTGGATCAACCAGTTGGCTGATGACAGCCGAAACCAGCTGCTCACATGATCAAGGAGGACCATCAGCCTGACGATGGATCGTTAACACCCTGATGGTTGTTTGCTATTCACAGAGGGCTGAGTGATACTAGCAATAACAGCATTGTAAGTGGGGGACAGTTGAACCCGGAGGCCTCCACCTCTGTTTAATGATGGACGGTTTCTTTTCACAAAGATGGCCTCCTTTACTCCTCTCTCAAACCATTGTTCCTCTCTATCAAGGATGTGAACATCTTCATCCCTGAAAGAGTGACCGCTGGCCTGGAGATGAGTGTAGACCGCAGAGTCCTGACCTGATGATGTTGATCTTCTGTGCTGGGCCATCCTTTTGGCCAGTGGCTGTTTAGTTTCCCCGATGTAAGACTGATCACAGCCCTCCTGACACTGAACAGCATACACAATATTACTCTGTTTGTGCCGGGGGACTGGATCTTTGGGATGAACCAGTCTTTGTCGTAATGTATTTTGGGGTTTAAAAGCCACTGGGACGTTGTGTTTAGAAAATAAACGTCTCAATGTCTCTGAAACTCCCGCAACATACGGAATGACCACTGGTCTGGGTCTGGGTTCCTTCTTTTCACCTGATGGCTGGCTGGAGTCCTGTTTGAGTTTCTTCTCTGCTTTCAGGAAGGCCCAGTTAGGATATCCACATTTCCACAAGAACCATTTTAAACAATTTAAACATTTTAAACATTTTAAACAATCCACATCCACAAGAACCATTTTAAACAATTTAATGTAGGCTCTGTCCCCTTCATTTTCTTACATTACTATAAAAGACTTTATGAAATGCATCAGTAATAAGCTAGTCATAAAATGAGAATATCATGAAAAAGTTTATTTATTTCAGTAATTCTATTCAAAAAGTAAAACTTGTATATTATATTAATTCATTACACACAGACTGATATATTTCAAATGTTTATTTCTTTTAATGTTGATGATTATAACTGACAACTAGTGAAAACCCCAAATCCAGTATAAAAGAAAATTAGAATATTACTTGTGTTTATTTATTTATGTACAGTATTTTATTTTATGTGTACAGCACTTTGTTGCAGCAGTGGTTGTTTTAAAGGGCTTTATAAGTAAATTATTATTATTACTTAAGGCCAATAAAAAATGATTTTTAGAAATGCTGGTCAACTGAACATGAAAAGTATGAGCATGTACAGCATCAATACTTAGTTGGGGCTCCTTTTAATAATAATAATAATAATAATAATAATAATGTCTATTCCTGTCATCTGCGTATGTTCCCATACACAGACGAAATTCGTCTCTGCATTTAACCCAACCACCTACCAGGTGGTGCAGTGAGCAGCCCGAAAGCGCCCGGGGAGCTGGAGAAATAGGTGTGCACTCATAGACACCCCAAGCTGGGTAGTGGCCGGGGCGCGAACCCGCGACCTTCGGATCCGTAGTCAAAAGCCCTGCCACTAGACCATCTTGGCTCCACTTTTGCCCAGATTACTGCAGCAATGTGGCATGGCATAGAGTTGATCAGTCTGTGGCACTGCTCAGGTGTTATGAGAGCCCAGGTTGCTCTGATATTGGCCTTTAGCTCTTGATTTATGATCAATAATCCAGGTGAATAATGCAGAATACCATCCTGATTTATGTTCAATAATCCATGTGAATAATGCAGAATAATAAACGTTTCTTTTATAACTTCTCCATCACTGGAAGACTTCTTATGTTGAGCCAAGATGCGGCTAACACGGTAGGAGGCGATCGTAGCAACTTTACCTTTTGTGCTGGGCCGAGTGAAGATGCTGGGCTGCAAGCTTGTTTTTTAGCTCCCGCACTTTCTGAGTCCGTAAATAACTTTTAGGAGGGAAATATGTCTCAAATCTTTTGTGCATCGTTTTGAAATGCTGCTCCGTGCATCGTTTTGAAATGCTGCTCCAAGTTACACTTTTTGGGTAAGGCAACGCTCGAATTACAGATGAGGCAAATAGACTTCGAATTAGAATAAACAAAAAAATACTCCTCCTCCCACTCTGTATGAAAATAATAAGTTTTCGTTTGCTTGTTCGCTAGTTTACCATCCATGTTTTCTGCGTACTGACATTCACTCCACAGCGCTCTCATGACTCATGAGACTTTAGGTTCAGTTGTGTCACTGCACCCAAAACTCGCGAGACTATGTCTGTGAGAATACAAGATGGGGAGGGCTGAGGAAAGCGTTGCTGCGCATTGGAATATCGTCACTCCTCCCACCCCCCACCTCCACCACTTCTGCCGGAGTTAGAATGAAGCTTAGCAGTGGACATTTCACCTTGTCAACAGCTGACAGCCGGCTCGTCAGCTGTTGCAAGGTTGCACTTCGCGAGCGACTGGTCGCCCGCGAGCGACTGGTTGGGCACACCTGATCTATAGTTTGTGCAGACTTTTTCAAATTCAAGATCTTTTTTGTTGAATTTTTTCATTTTTTTTCCAAACAACAACAACAACAACAACAACAACAAAAAACAGTCAATTTGAGTTGTAACATGTACATTATAATCCACACCAAAGGAAAAATAATAATAATAATAATAATAATAATAATAATAACATAGAAAATAATCCCTACCCAATCACTGCCAAAAGAAAAGGGAAAAAAATAAATAGAAGGTAAAATAGCCAAGAGACTGCATTAACCTGAATGAGTTGTGTTGTCAGAGAGACTGGAACAGATTCAGGAAAGGTCCCCAAACATTCTCAAATTTACCCTCTTTCTGTTGGAGTGTGAATCTGATTTTCTCCAGCTTTAAACAGGACATGATGTCAGCCAACCACTGAGCGTGAGTGGGTGGAGACGGTTCTTTCCACCTAAGCAAAATAGCTCGTCTGGCCAGGAGAGAGGTGAACGATATTACATGTTGTTGGTTTTTATTTAGGTTTGTCATGCCCTCTACAAGACCAAACAGAGCAATCAGTGGGTCAGGGTTCAGACGTGTATCTAGTACACGTGATAAAGTCTGAAAGATTTCCCGCCAATATTTGTTCAGAGATGGGCAAAACCAAAACATATGGGAGAGAGAGGCTTCAGCATGTTTGCATCTCACACAGTATGGGCTGACATCAGGATACATAGAGGACAATTTCAGTTTAGAGATGTGAGCTCTGTGCACCACTTTAAATTGTATTAGACAGTGTCTAGCACAGAGAGAACTGGAGCTCACCAGTTTGAGTATGGAGGTCCAAGAGTCCTCTGAAATAGAGGAGCCGAGATCCTCTTCCCAAGCAGCTTTGATTTTATCTGAGGAAGCACGCTTCAAATCCAATAGTTTACTGTAAATGAATGAAATGGACTGTTTTTTATTTGGGTCTAAAGAAAGAATAGTGTCAACAATACTGCTATCAGTTGAAATGGAGAGGTTGGACAAATGAAGAGTAATAAAGTGCCGTATTTGGAGATACCTAAAAAAATTGGACTGGGGAATAGGGCTGGGCCATATCATATTGTTACCGGTAATACCGGTATAAAAAGCTTGCCCGGGCAAAAATCTTATATCATGATATGCTAATTTCATGACGTAATACGTCAGGGCGCCCCGCCCCTTAACACCCGAGCGCTTTAAACAACTGCGCACATCCCCTCCAACAGTCTGTACTGGTGTAAAACGCTAATTAGTTACTGCTAAAATGTTAAAAACAACGCGCGCGCGTCTCAGCTTCTCTCCCCCCTGCTCTGCAGGCATAGACAGCTGTCCCCCCTCCCCCCGCTCCGCTCTGAGCAGCCGTGTCCTCGCTGTAAACTGTGTTACAAACACGCGCGGCTCCACAGTCACTCCTGTGATGTTTCTCTGCACGCTCAATAACCTTGCTGGTTTGTAGCAGACGTTGCTTTATTGTTTAAGCTGCACAAATACACTTAACAGACTGCATGATCCTCCACCGCTCCGTTCTCTGACTTTCTTTCACACCCGAACCTGCGCGCCTACGTCACGCTCTCACTCGCGGTGCGTTCACTGGCACTCTGTAATATACATGCACAACACTGCTGTATACATTACAACTCCATCAGAGACAGATCAGTTAAAAAAATGAATCAGAGGAATGACACAAACTTCATTTTATTTAGGCTAGTTGTTTTAGGAAACTACACCTGCACTTTAAAAATGATTGTTATTTAGATTGGAAAAAGTCTGCACAAAATATAGATAAAAAAACCACCACAAAAACTAAAGTGCAGGTGTAGTTTTACTTGGAGACTAAATACTTTACTAAATAAAGTAATTTCAGTAAAATTACCCCTTGTTGTTTTTAAAAATTTTATATAATACTGCAAAGCAACATGTTAAGTTAATTTTGTCAAATAAATACATTTGATTTTTTTTTTTAGGTTATATCACGAAATTTATCGTTATCGTGATAATACTCTGAAATATCACGATATAATTTTTGAGCCATATCGCCCACCCCTACTGGGGAAGACTAAATTTTTCACATAGTTGTTGAAATGAAGCTAAAGTGTTATTGAGAAACAAGTCATTGAAGCGTACTATACCCCTTTCTTTGCCATTCTTTAAAAACAGAGTCCTGAGATGAGGGTTTGAAAAGTTGGTTAGACATAATAGGGCTATAAAGAGAGAAACTAGAGAAATCAAAATATTTACGAAATTGTGCCCAGATTTTTATTGAGGGTTTTATAACTGGATTCATAACAGTTGTAAGTGGTGGAAGCGGGAGTGAGGATCCCAAGAAAGCCACGGAGGACCATTTCCCAGAACACTGTAGCCGTTTACGCATTGGCCAGCCCTCAATGGCCCGGAGCTCCCCTGGGTGGCTCTGGGCCACCCGCGTTCATTACGCATTTGCCGCAAAGCCGCCTTGAAGTGGGTGGGCAGTTCTCTGGAAGTGGGTGGGGTGGTCTCTTCACGTGGGTGGAGTGTTCGTGTTTTAAGAGAGGAGACTCGGCAAAAAAAAAATTGTTAGCTGGATATATATATATTAGTGTTTCTGCGTTTAATTTTTGTTAATAACTGATCACAAATCAGCTTATGTTACAACGTAAATAACACGAAGCGCACACCCATTTCCGCCTTTCAGCGCGACCTGAATGTCATTAAACAGCATTAAACAATAACTAATATTGTCTAACTGTTGCGCGCAGCCAGGGTTTTAAAATATAACGAATAATCTCTAACTTTTACGTGCAGCTAAAATGTCAGGAGGAGTGATTGCTATATGGGCAAGTTGGACACCTGAAAATTCAGTCCGTTCGGATAGCTCAACGAGTTAATGCGTTATCGTTTTGACCGGGAGAAGTGGGTTCGCTTCCAGCCTGGGACAAAGTTATTTTACTTTTTTTTTCTCTTTATTCACATTTTCTTTTAAATAAAAAGGAGTTTGTTAACCAAACAAACTCCTTTTTATTTAAAAGAAAATGTGAATAAAGAAAAAAAAAGTAAAATAACTTTGTCCCAGGCTGGAAGCGAACCCACTTCTCCCGGTCAAAACGATAACGCATTAACTCGTTGAGCTATCCGAACGGACTGAATTTTCAGGTGTCCAACTTGCCCATATAGCAATCACTCCTCCTGACATTTTAGCTGCACGTAAAAGTTAGAGATTATTCGTTATATTTTAAAACCCTGGCTGCGCGCAACAGTTAGACAATATTAGTTATTGTTTAATGCTGTTTAATGACATTCAGGTCGCGCTGAAAGGCGGAAATGGGTGTGCGCTTCGTGTTATTTACGTTGTAACATAAGCTGATTTGTGATCAGTTATTAACAAAAATTTAACTCAGAAACACTAATTCAGCTAACAATTGTTTTAGGGGTTTCTCGTTTCTGTAGTTAAATTTGAATGAAATTCAACCCTCGCGCTGAGGTTGTTTGAATGAGTCCCGCCCCTGCTGCAAACAACGAATCAAATGAGAGCTGAAACTGGCTCTGTCGGGCTCGGCCCGATAAGAACCACGGTGAAGATGGTTCCAGAACAAGGGTGGATCCCGGGCGGAAAAGGTAAATGCGAAGACGCCGAACCCGGGTTAGAAGCTGGGAGAGCCGGGGAGGGCCGGCCAATGCGTAAACGGCTTGTGACTCCATCTCTACCCAGTCAGGGCTGTCAGGCTTGTTGTAATAGAATGACCAGAATGCTAGACAGTGCAAGTTTGCTGCCCAATAGTAAAAGCGGAAATTTGGAAGGGCAAGACCGCCTGCGGCCTTAGTTTTTTGGAGATATGTCTTATTTAAAGGTATTGTGACGTGATTTTGTAAATTTGAATATTTGTCAGAACATATATATCTTATATCATTGAGCTCTGGTCGTTTTTGCATAATAAATTATAAATATATTAAATTTTTATTCCAAGTTATGGTAGTTTTTTTCTCTGGGATACGCCCCTAAAAATCTGCGCATTTCCGCAAAATGTCATCTTGACGTGACAACGGGAAGGCACGCTCCAACGTGCATTTAAATAATAATGGCGGAGCATGTCCTATTGCGTCTGAGATATCATTTTGAGACAGTAAATCTTCCAAAACTCTCATTAATAAACACTCCCTGAATAAAAAAATTACAGATGTTACCTGATGGCGCAGACACAATTTAAAAATGCATACATAGCAACGTGTTTGCTCCGGGCTCTCGGCTAATTTTTTTTAGAAGCTATCTTGGCTAACAAGAGTCCCTGACACCGGTCACGTCTGAGATATATCATTTTAAGACAGTAAATCTTCCAAAACTCTCATTAATAAACCCTCCCCGAATAAAAAGAAACTACAGATGTTACCTGATGCGCAGACATAATTCAAAAATACATCATTAGCAACGTGTTTGCTCCGGGCTCTCGGCTAATGTTTGTTAGCTGCTATGTCGGCTTATTACCGGTCGCATCAGCGATATATCATTTTAAGACAGTAAATCATCCAAAACTCTCATTAATATCCCTCCCCGAATAAAAAGAAACTACAGATGTTACCTGATTGCGCAGACATAATTCAAAAATACATCATTAGCAACGTGTTTGCTCCGGGCTCTCGGCTAATGTTTGTTAGCTGCTATGTCGGCTTATTACCGGTCGCATCAGCGATATATCATTTTAAGACAGTAAATCATCCAAAACTCTCATTAATATCCCTCCCCGAATAAAAAGAAACTACAGATGTTACCTGATTGCGCAGACATAATTCAAAAATACATCATTAGCAACGTGTTTGCTCCGGGCTCTCGGCTAATGTTTGTTAGCTGCTATGTCGGCTTATTACCGGTCGCGTCAGCGATATATCATTTTAAGACAGTAAATCATCCAAAACTCTCATTAATATCCCTCCCCGAATAAAAAGAAACTACAGATGTTACCTGATTGCGCAGACATAATTCAAAAATACATCATTAGCAACGTGTTTGCTCCGGGCTCTCGGCTAATGTTTGTTAGCTGCTATGTCGGCTTATTACCGGTCGCGTCAGCGATATATCATTTTAAGACAGTAAATCTTCCAAAACTCTCATTAATAAACCCTCCCCGAATAGAAAGAAACGAGATGTTACCTGATGGCGCAGACATAATTTAAAAATACATACATAGCAACGTGGCCTGTATCGCGGCTATTGTGTTAGCTATCTGATTCGGCTAGCTTGTTAGCAGCGAACAAACATAATCTGCCGTGATAATTGGCTTTATACACTCAAAGTGTATAAAGTAAAACAACATGAACTCACGTAAAATAAATAGTTTATAATCTAAAACACTACACACCTCCGATTATGTTTACACAAAGACTTACTCATCTCCTGGACAGTCTTCCGATGGTCCCTGCGTTGTTTCGACATGGTAGCTCCTGTGGGACTTTCTTCTGTAGATTTTCTTTTAAAAATAGTAGGAATTAGGGATACACCGATAAATCGGCCCCGATTTCCTTAATTTGGGGAGATCGGTGATCGGCCGATCTTTAAATGAGAAGCCGATTTTATCCACCGATCGCATCTGCCTCAGCAAAGGTTGGAAAATCCTGAAAATTTAGGGTGCATTTTGACCTTTTAACACCTGAAAATCG
>JBBPBX010009045.1:33992-60990 GCA_038048925.1 Garcialebias charrua | reverse complement strand
CCATGCAATCTACCATCTTTCATTACAAAAAGCAAAACTTACATAGTTTATCATCTTCATCCTCTTCTGCCTCCCTCTGCATCTCTCCCAACTCTGCCAGCTTCAGAAGAAATTCACCATTAAAAACAGTGAGCAACAAAAAAGCTCTCACAACAGAAAGAGGCTACAATGAAACACACTGAACAAAAATATAAAACAACACTTTTGTTTTTGCTCCCATTTCTACGGTGGCATTTTTAGGTCTGTTGTGTTGATATCGTCATCCTGAAAGCTAAAGGTGTGCTAGCACTAGCCTCTGAGCCAGCCAGACTCCGGCAATCCTCGTCAGCTAAATGTTATTACAGGAGATGGAGATTATTTATACAACACAGTGGAAGCAGTAAAGCAAAACAGTAACAAGTGACAGGAACTGGATGAGTTTAACGTTACGTGCTACAACATTTAAAACAGGAGGACGCTAGTTTGTTAGCTCCGCTTCCACAACCACGAAGCAGTGTGTTAAAGACGGTACATTTGTGCAAACTCCCCTCATATTGAGTGGTCAAATGCTTCTCTTTGCATGTTAGAAGTATTTCCGCCCTTTATTGTAATCGCGCTTTGCATGTGTTGCAATTAGACCTGGTTTCGTCTTCGCTTTTTCCTCGACGCCATGTTGAACACCAAATATGACGCATGTCTGTGATGTCATCACGTAAATGCGTCACCACGACGAGTCAGTAGAACGAGTCAGAGAACCGATAAACAGAATCGTTAAGACAAGCAGCCTACAATTCCAGGGAATTGAACTCTAAAGAACCGGTTCTCTAAAAGAACCGGTTCTCGATTCCCATCCCTACTTGTCCCGTTCTAGGACGGAGGCAGAAACACAAACATCTGTACTGGTGAAGCACCTGTCTCATCTGGGTTTCACAATAAACTGGGAGAAGAGTTCTCTGATCCCAGCTCAGAAAATAACATTTTTGGGAGTGACTGTACTCAAACAGCATGACATCTGTCTTATCAGAGCAGAGGAGAGATTTGCTGACGTCGCTGCTCCAGTGTGTTGTGTTGTGTGCATGAACGTACCATGGTTTCCGGTTTCCTTCATGTTCTCTGGGCTCCATTTTGTCATATTTACAGCTGTTGCTGGACAGGAAATTGGCTTTGAGCATGGTTAAAACTTATGCTGCAGCGATTTCTTCCTGTCACGAAGGGTTTAATGGCAGAGCAGTGTTTAATCATCCTTTGATGAAACGTTTTCTGAAATGTACACATCGTCTTAGGCTAATTTCACGCACATTGGCTCCACAGTGGGACTTAGTTACTGTGCTGAGTGCATTAATTAAAGTGCGACTTAACCCCTGTGGATCGGTAACTCCTCCTTCCAAAATCTCCCTGAAAATGGGCGTGTCGAGAGACAAGGAAGGGTGGAGGTAGAGTTGTGCTTTTGTTCACGCCTCCACCTGCAACAACCTAAAACAAATTAAACCTCTAGCCAACAACATACACCAAGCAACAACAAAGAATAAACATGTAGATGTATTTATCTATTCCACCCATTCCATCCAAAACCAAAGGCCTAAAAAAATGAAAATGAAAAGAAAAATAAAACCGCTTGTCAGGAGTGAAATGCAGCACTTCCATATAAGGTATGCACTTCTCATCTCTGCAGGGGATTGGCTCTGCTTGAACCACCTGTGTGACATCAGAGTGTACAAGACACATCAGAGTGAACAGTCCTGACCAATATGAAAATTAAGGTGCAATAACCTCTGTTCAACCCAAAGGACTACCGTAAACACAGTTTTAGACCAAATATTGCCAAATATTGCCAATTTACACAGATATGCACAATTATGTGAAAATAAACACAGCCATAGTGCTAGATAATATTTCAAACACATTCTAGGGAGTTTATCAGCTAAAAAAAGTTAATTTTGGGTTTAGTCGCACTTTAAAGACCCATTTGAGCCGATAGATCAAACACCTCTAAGTATTTGTCCTTTAAAACAGCTCAGTAGTTGGCTCTAACATCAGCCAAAAGAGTAAGTGACCTGTCAGGCCTGTCCGTCTCTCCTTCCCTCTTAAAAATTCAGGGAGATGGGAGTTCAGCTGAACTTAGGCCGAATCCAGCTTTTATTCCTAAATGAATAACAAGTTCATTCAGGTCCAGAATCATTACACTGGATGGGTTCTGTCTCCCTCCTCACAGTAATGCAGAGGAAAAACAGTTGCATTTGCTTTGTCCAGTACGAGCTCTTAAATGTTATGTGGCTCGCATGGCTGCTGTGCGTAAATCTGATAGATTGTTTGTGCATTTCAGGAAACAATCTCAGGGTCAACCTTTGACCTCTCAGAGGCTGTCACACTGGTTGTGTGAAGCCCTCTCTCAGGCTTATGCTACGTTCACACCGAACGAGTTTTGAGCGGCCAAAAAGCGCGAAACGCCTCAAGGTGGACGCACTGGTGTTCAGACCGGAACGAGAAGCAGCAGCAGCGGTGGCTGCGGTGTGTGGGAGGAGTTTACAATTCAAAACTTACCCGATATCCCGACTTCCTCACTGACACTCCGCCAGGCAAGGTCCTTTTTCTTTCTCCTTTCTTGAACTCCTCCATACTTGAACACAAACTTCCGGGTTGTTTCTGTGTCTCACAAACAACACGTCACACTTGCACAACATCCGTCCCCTCGTTACCGCATCACATAGCTGACTCTCCCTGATTGATTGTCAAGATGCGTTGAGCGGCGAAAGTTCAGATTTTTCAAGTCGAGCGGCGGCGGCTGCACGGAAAACGCTCTGCCACCCCTTCTGCGCCGCTCAAAACGGACGTGACGCGACGCACGACCCCTAGAGGCGTGTCCCCCATTGACTTTGCATGTAAACCGGCCGTTCCTGCAGCTCAAAACGCATTCGGTGTGAACGTAGCATAACTGTTCTTCTGGCCTTCAGCCTCCTGAAGGTGTAAAAGCTCACTCCACCAGATAAATCACAACTTCCACAGCCCTACACAAGGGCCTTTCTGTGTAGGACATCTGCTCTGCTGCCTCTTGGTCATTGCCAACCCCTTTCATTTGTTTCTACTTGCAGGATGTATCCAGTTTTTCACTGACGCATTCTGTCCTCAGGGTCGTGGTGGAGTGATTGTTTTCAACATCAATAAATTATTGATGAATTGACAGTTTGCCTCTGTCTTTATTGATGAGTATTGTTTTTTGGTTCAAACATTCCTTCAATCAGAGATGATCCTATTGGATATATTTTTGGGCCTGATCTGAATAAACATTATTCTGTTACTATCAGGTTTTTGAGGTTGCACACCTGCTATCTTATACACCTTGTGTTTTGTTATGGTGCATCATTATGCTGTTGAGGTGTTGGTGGTTGCCAGAGTGTGTTATGGTTTTCAGTCAGACCCAATGAGGCATGAACCATATCCTGCTCCGCCTTAGCTTTTAAAGGGCAGAGCTTACACGAAATAGAACGTTGGTTACGTGTTGTAACCCTAGATTCTATGAGTGCAAGTGTAGCCCTTTAAACTAGGGCCTCACTGGCTCTCAAATGGCAGAAGAAAAAAGTATTGCCTTTGGGAGCAGAATCACGGTCCACGGGTGCTATTAATGTGGATCGGGGGCGGGGCCCACAGCAGGTGGGCATGGACTACAAGTATTCAGAATGAATTCAGTGTTATGGCACGAAACAAGGGATTAACCCAATAGCGTAGCCTTTAAAGGGCTACGCTTACACCAGTGACGTGCGGTCAGGGGATGCAAGTGAGGCCGTGCCTCCCCTGTCATCATGGAAAAAAAAAGAAAAAAAAAATGTAATTATTGTATTTATCCTTTGATTTGTATTATAAACTTATTTTACTTAACACTAAACCAGTTTTAAGTTATTTTTTAATCAAAATCACCATTTTTTTCTTATTTTTCTTTAAATACTGTAACGTGTTTTTTTTTTTTTTTTGCTGAGTGATCATAAACGTTTGTGAGTTGCTGATCGCGGCGCGCCTCTTGGCTCCTCGCAGCTTCTGTAGCAGAGGAGGAGGAGGAGGAGGAGGGGCTATGCCCTTGCCCAGTGCCCACTCAGCAGCACCTGCTCCGCACCGTTGAAGGACTCGGAAGCGTGACAGATTGGATATTAGCTTAGCTATAATTTTGCAATGGAGGAGTACATTAGTAAACTAAAACAATTTTCTCAATTGGATTTTCAGTCCAAGCAGGAAGTATTATTAAAAGGACGACCAACACCGGATCTCATTGGACTGTATGGTTCACAAACAGTGAGAGATGAATGTAAATCTCCTGCACAGCTTCTCAGGTTTTTGGTCCAGAAAGATCTCATTCCAACTGTTCCTGAAGCGACAAAGTTGCTTCAGCTAGTGCTCACTGTTCCAGCTACCACAGCATCGGTGGAGCGGTCATTCTCAGCGCTGAAAAGAATAAAAACATGCAGTCGAAACAGGACTGATCAAGGAAGGCTTTCTTCTCTTTCACTGATCTCCATCGAAGCAGAGAGACTTTTAAAACTGAAAGCCAAGAAGGAAGACTTCTACAAAAAAGTCATCGACGCCTTTGTTCAGAAGGAGCGGCGCATGGACTTCATTTATAAGTAAACTTAAGGTAAGACTAAAATATATTTTTTCTCCAAATTAAATGTGCTTTTTTGTGTGCTACGGTTTGTATTAGGTCAGAGAATGATCTTTATTGTCATTGGCACAACATGTGGTACATGTGATGATGAAACAAGACAATATATACACAGATATATATATAAATATATATATATTATATATATAATATATATATATATACAGGGTCCCAGTTACATCCAACAATAAAATGTAAAAGAAGAACAGTAATAACATCTAAGATATGAACTAAGAAAAACATCAACTAAGAAAAACATCAACTAACAAAACACTAATCACTAATATCATAGAAAAAAAAACACTCCAAACAGCAGCACGAACATGAGTCTGTATGAGCAGATGGGCACGAATGAACACAGCAACATGAAACAGATCAGCAGCAACATTATGTGATATTTGACAGTGATTATTCTGGTTAGATATTCATGAGTCTAACAGCCTCGGGGTAGAAGCTGTTCCTCAGTCTAGTGGTTCTATACTTGATGCTCCTCAAACTCCATCCTGAGGGGAGTGGGGCAAAGAGTGAGTGTGCTGGGTGAGTGGGTATTTCATGATGCAGGTGGCCCTCTTCCTGCATCTGGAGGTGTAGATGTGATAGTGGGGAGACTGACTCCAACATCTTCTGTGCAGCCTCCATGTCACATGTTGATGCTGGAGCACAGGATGCTCTCCACTGCACACCTGTAGAAGGAGGTGAGGACTGAGCTTCTCAGACCAGCTCGTCTCAGCTGTCTGAGGAAGTAGAGTCTCCGATGACCTTTGTTGATCAGGCTGGTGGTGTTGTTGCTCCAGCTGATGTAGTCATTCATTGTGTACTGTGCACCCAAGTAGTTGTAGATGGAGATGACTTCCACCGCAGATCCTCTTATGTTCAGTGGGGTGTGGGTTTGTGTTGTTGTTTGTTGTTAGCTGGACTCACCATTGTTTGTTTGTATGTGTAAAGATTGCTGATATGAAATTTTAAACACAACCCGTTAACTGCTTCCAATCAAATGGCGAATACACTACTCTGTAGGGTTCATGTATATAAGATCTGACTGTGATGAAGTCAGTGTGCCTCACCAGCCATGAACCTCACCGCACGTCACTGGCTTACACTCATAGAATCTGGGGTTACAATACGTAACCGTTTCTGGTTAGACATGCGCTGAAGCTTTCTGGCCCCAAGAGGGCAGCAAACTTTATTTCCATAGCACATTTAAAAATAATGTTTGAAAGTGCTTCAAACAAGTCGGCGACTAAAAAATATAAACTGAAAAAAGTGTAAAATCAGCCAAGAACGAACTTAAAACCATTAAATAACCTCAGATGTACAAATGGAACCCAAAGGAAGAGCTAAAACAAAATGGTTAAGGCAGGATTTAAAGGACTGTATAAACTCTGCAGAATGTAAGCAGAGCTTACAGATTGTTCCAGAGTCCATTGTGAGCAGATTGTTCCAGAGTCTGGGGGCTGCCACAGCAAAAGCCCAATCCCCTAAGTTTTAAAATTGCCCTTGGTTGTGCTAAAAGCATTTGACTAAAGGATCTCATTGCTTTTTGGATTATAAAAATTTCAAATGACCACAGGGTGCCGAGCCTTTTAAAACTCAGTCAAAATCTTAAAATTTAAAACTATAAATAAGCTAAAACCGTGGTGTGGTCCTGCCTTCTACCTCGTGTGAAAAGATGTGCAACAGGGTTCTGGACTAACGGCAGCCAATGCTGAGATTATTCGCAACCAAAAATTGTGGTTAGTGGTCCAGTCTGAAAGTGTGCCTTGACAGTTTTGAGGTCTTAACAGGAATGTAAGGTTTTGCTTTGGGCATTTCACATAACTGAAACTGGTTTTGACAACTGACAACATTTGCTTCAGTTTAAACTAACTGTCTGAAAACTCAGCAAGATTCTTGTGCAGAGGAACGATGAGGAGCCAAGAGTTTTGGCACACCCAAAGACGGCTGGTTTTCAAATAAAATAACTTGTCTGGGTCCCCACCCCAACTTGGGATCAGTTCCAGTTTAACCAGTCTAAGACAGTTAAGGCTGGAATGGGGTAGAGAAATTGCATTTAAAGGAAAAATGTCAGCGTAGACGTTTAGATGAACGTTGTGCTTTCATTGAGCCCCAAAGCAGCATGTATAGGAAAAACAGAATGGGACCCAAAATGGACCCTTGAGGTATAACTACAACAAAAAGAAGCCAAGGAAGATTACCTTACATGGAAACAAGGACCTGTCAACTAAAGTTTAAAAACAGACACATTAATGCTAATGGCACAGTAAAATAAAATTAATAAAGCAATAATCTTATTTAGCGCAGCTGTTAGCAACACGAAGCCAAGCTAATCAGATCCACACTACCTAGTCCCACAGTAGATTTACAAGTGGTGCACTGGTCATAAAAACAGTCTTCCTAATGTGCGTTCACGTTTTCTATCCCACTACTCACCATAAAGTCATCAAATGTTATATAAATTAAAGAAATGCCCTTCCCTTTTCATTGTTTATACAGTCTGTCATATGGTGAAGGCCTAATTCCTATTGACCACAGCAGCTGGGTTTTTTTTGCAGAGAAGTTAAGACAAACCATTAATTTCATTGAGGACGAAAAATATATTAATGCTGATTATGTTTTACCACTATGTTAGATTTGTTCTGGATAAAGTTTTACAAGGCCTATACTAGTTTATCGTAACATTAGCTCACTATTTTGAGAGGCAAGTAGCTAATGACAAGTGGGTTGGAGGATTTAAGAGAATTTATAATTTATTTATTTTACAGGTCAGTTAAAATAAACTTACCATGCTCTGTTCAGCAAAATATGCTACACAGTATTGCTCCCTGCTTCGTCTGTGCTGAAAGTGAAACTTAAGTGAACGGCCATGACTTGAAAGTAGTCTTCCTCCGCTCTCTGCTGGATATACTTTACAGTTACGGCTGGTTCACAGCATTTTAGGGGTGAAAATTAGAAGTGTTTATATTGGCGGATAATGGGACAGTTATCACAGATAGGTCCCCAAACGTCTATATCGGCCTAAATTACCAACCACATTGTCCGGCCTCTAATTTTAAACCTGCTGTCAGACATTCCAGTGGAAACAATCTGCATTGTTGTTAAATTATTTTTTCTCTCTGCTGATTTGGTTTAGTGCATGTTGCTGAGTGCGCTTACAGAGGAGCTCACGGGCACAAATTCTGGGCGGTCATGAATATTTTGTGCTTGTAAATCAGTTTTGTAACCTTGTAAAGTAAATTTGTGCATGTGTGTAGATAGGAATTTGTGTGTGTAAAAAAAATTGTTTTGTAAAAAAATATTTACACAAGTTACAAATCTTTTTTGCAAAGGTCAGTTTACAGATACGAATTAAAAGCGTTGTATGTAACTATGTGTGTTTCAACTTGCAAGTACAAATTATGAGCAGATTTTATGTTCTCTCAGTTGACTGGTCAATCACAAGTTTACCAATCCAATCAGAGCGTAGATGGGTTTAACACAAAAGCACTCGCTTTTATCAAACACTGCTGTGGCTGACACTGTAAGACTGTTTGTAATGTGACAACGTTGTGAGCGAACACGGATCAAAGCAGTTCATAAACCACAACTTGTGATTTATGAACTGCTTTACTTGTGATTCACAGTAAAGCGTCCATGTCCCCTTCAGAGGTGAGCTTTCAGAAATCAAACTGGTCCATCTGAACCAAAAAGGCGGAGTATCAATCAATTTTATTTATAAAGCACCCTTCATACTAAAAGCAGCTCAAAGTGCTGTACAGAATTATAAAACAATAAACTCACAAAATTAAAGCAAACAACACACACAAAATGAATAAATAAATTAATTTAATTAAATAGTATGGAAAATGTATACAGTATATTGAACAGAGATGAACCAGTTCAGGAAATGCAGTTAAAAAGATGGGTCTTGAGCCTGCTCTTAAAAACAACAACATTCTCTGCAGCCCTCAGGTTCTCCGGCAGACTATTCCACAGACGGGGGCCATAGTACTGGAAAGAAGCCTCACCGTAAGTGTGAGTTCTGACTTTTGGAACTGTTAGTAGTCCAGTACCAGAGGACCTTAATGTCCGCGGGGGTTCATAGGGCAATAGCAGCTCTGCAAGATAAGATGGTGCGAGACCATTGAGACATTTAAAAACCACTAAAAGAATCTTAAAATCAATCCTGAGGCGCACAGGGAGCCAATGCAATGATTTTAAAACAGGTGTAATATGAGCCTGCCTTCTGGTCTTGGTTAGCACACGAGCAGCAGAGTTTTGTAACAGCTGAAGGCTGGACAAATTTTTCTTAGGGAGACCAGAAAGCAGTGAATTACAGTAGTCTAAACGACTAGAAATAAAAGCATGCATCAAAGTCTCAGTATTGGTCAGAGAAAGAAGAGGGCGGACTCTGGCTATATTTTTTAGATGATAAAATCCTGTTTTGACTATTTGTTTAATATGAGGAATAAAAGTAAGCTCAGAGTCAAAAATAACTCCCAGGCTTCTTACTTTTTTAGAAGGTTGTAAAGACAGAGATTGTAATCTCTGAATTGTATTTTCTTTTTGAACCTCAGGTCCAATGATTAAAACTTCTGTTTTGTCCTGGTTTAGCTGGAGAAAGTTCTGTGCCATCCAGGACTTTATGTCTGTAATGCAATTAAAAAGTGCAGTGATTGGCCGGGGGTCATCATGAGATAATGAGATGTATAGCTGTGTGTCATCAGCATAACTATGGAAACTTATCCCATGGCTCCTGATGACTCCACCAAGCGGCAGCATGTACAAATTAAAAAGTAGGGGGCCTAAAATAGAGCCTTGGGGTACACCATAGTTAGCTTCATGGATCTGTGAGGAGCATGTATCCATACTTACCATAAATGTTCTATCTGTGAGATAGGAGCTGAACCACAGAAGAACAGTACCAGAAAGACCGACCAGGTGTTGTAATCTATTTAAAAGAATTTGATGATCTACTGTATCAAAGGCTGCGCATGGAGTAGAACCCTGCTGTGCTGAAGCACAGTGATGCATTCAATGGGCCTCATGCACAAACCGTTCGCACGCACAGATTCGTTCTTAAACTGTGCGTACGAGTGATTTAGGATCATTTGTGGCATTCAACAATGTTTTCGTATCCTAAGATTTTTTTCAGATACGAACAAAATTTACGTGTGCTCCAGACCTGTCGTATATTTTACGAGCAGTCGGTCTGCTGTCATCCAGACGGAATTTCTCCACTAATAACTTCATATTTCGTTATTTAGAAAATATTTAGAGTTTAAAAAAGTCACGCACCACAATTGTTTTTGACAATAGGTTCTGTTTGAAGTCGAATTATAATTTTAAATGTAATAATGACTAACGGATTAAAGTATTTAAATTAAAATCAATTTGTTATCAATGCCGTTTTCTAACACTACAATATAATATGAAGATCTCAAACTGAAACCAACTTAAATTATGAATTAATTTAAGTTTAATTTGTCTCGGTAACGCAGACTTCGGTAACGCAGACTTTACGTTGACCTCCTCCTGTTGCTAACAGAGATCTCAGATAGCTCAATGAGATGAACGTTGTGTCGCAGTTCCGAACCTTATGGGTTCAATTCCCACAACGCCTTTTTGATTTATCATGTCCTGGACGACTGAGAATCTTCACCAGCACATGGGACAACGTTTTTTTTCTCTCCTTTTAATTCATTCCAGATTTAAAAAACACAAGAAAACTATTTACAATACAACAAGAAATAAAGCATGAAGTCTTTTTAATCTGGAATGAATAAATAATCTAAAGAAAGAAGGAAAAAAAATAGTCATCCTTGTGGGAATCGAACCCACGAGGTCTCGATAAGGTTAGGAGCACCTAACGGCACACTGCTTTACCCAGTGAGCCACCAGGACACATGTATATTTTAAGGTCCACATTTATTATAAACAAACATTCTTTGGCTTTAGTTGGTCATTTATTCCCATGAGTGACGCTGCTAATAAGGACAGATTTTCTTTTCTTGAACTCAGAGAGCAGAACTTCAATCTCCGCACCGGTGGAGTTCTTCTTTTTACTTTTCGCTGTCATTTTATGAACGAACACGTTTTGCCTCTGAGGCAGGAAACGTAGCCTTATATGGTGTTTTGAGGGGTGGGAATTATGTAAATAACCTCTCCGCGTGCACACGCAGGTGAATAGTGTAATGTTATGTCTGCTCCTCAGTGTGGACACCATCCAGACGGGCAGCACTTGGAGATACTTAGTCAGGCTTTATTAACTCTTGAACACGAACACATGTACAACTCACGAGCGTCACTCTACAACCAACGGTGCATCACCTAATGTGTCCCCTAGTGCCCCAGTACCAACACATTGGTTCCTAGTGTCTGCTCACACAACATCTCCCCTTTTTAGCTTAGCTTCCATACTAATGCTTTTAAACTTAAATTGTCCTTGTTGAATTATAAACATGCTGAACAGACATACCAACACCCTTTTAAATGCTTTTACCAAGTGAACCGATTATACTAGCACTTTGTCCTTAATATTACAAACAACTATAACTTTGACCTATCTAGGGGTCAGGGTCGACTACCTGGGTCCCCAGAGCTGTGCAGGGATTATTCTGCCCTGTGGGCCACAGCTCACTTCTCTATGACTGCTATTTACAAGTCCAGTCTCTGCGGGATACGAACAACCCGTCCCGACCTGGTGACTGTGGAGCCATCAGGAATCACTCTGATGTGTGACCTGTTCCTTCTTAGACTCCCAGACGGCATGTCGATGTTGTATGACCGTGGGGTGTTCGCTGGACTGCTGATAGTCCCCGAGTTGTTGGTGTTCTTCACCCAGACTCTTTGTCCTGGGTTGAGCTCTTGTTTAGTCTGTGCTCTGTGTCTCTTGTTGAACCAAGAACCTTGCTTCTGTTTCAGCTCCTGGTCTTTTCTCCGGAAGAGATGAAGATCTGGCCATCTTGGTCGTAGTTTGTCTTCGCTGACCGGCAAGGGTGTCCTGATGTTGCGACCCATCAATAGTTGTGCCGGTGATGATCCTTGTGCCAGGGGTGTGGCCCTGTATGCCATGAGAGCCTTATGTGGATCCTCCCCCTTCTTCAGGAAAGATTTCACTGTCCTTACAGCTCTCTCTGCTTCCCCATTACTCTGTGGATAGTGAGGACTTGAGGTGACATGAGTAAAATCATAGTCCCTTGCAAAGGCTGCAAACTCCGCCGCTGCAAACTGGGGGCCATTGTCCGTGACAAGGGTTTCAGGGACCCCGTGCCTGGCAAAGATCGCCTTCATTTTGTTGATCACCGGGACAGCAGTAGTAGAGGTCAGGTTCACCACCTCAATGTATCTGGAGAAGTAATCTATTACCACCAGGTACATGGCACGTTCCCACTGGAACAGATCTGCTGCGACCCGCTGCCATGGCCTCAGAGGAAGTTGTGTTGACATGAGAGGTTCTGGTCTCTCATGAGCCTCTCGCACGCACGCTGTGCAGTTTTCAACCTTGAGTTTGATTTGTTTGGTCAAACCCGGCCACCAAATGGACTGTTGTGCTCTAGCAATGCATTTTGTCATGCCCTGGTGACCTTCATGAACCAGGTTAAGCATTTCTTCCTGCATGCTGGCTGGAATAACAAGTCTTTCACTTTTCATTAAAATTCCCTGCACCACAAGGAGGTCTTGGTGGTACTGCCAGTACACTTGTAGTTCAGGAGGGAGGCTCTTCCTGCTGGGTGGCCAGCCTGTTTGTACAAAGTCTTTAAGTTTTCTGCACGTGCTGTCAGTTTCTTGTGCCTGTCTGATTTGCACAAGCCTGTTTTCTGATGCTGGCAACTGTTGCACAATGTTGTTAACATAAGCACACACCTCTTCTTCCAGCTGCATGTCCTGTGTTGTAGGCGGAGCTTGTATTGGTGCTCTGGACAGCGCATCTGCCGTAATTAAATTTTTCCCTGGGACATGTTCAATCTTATATGTGAAGCGAAGCAGTCGCAATCTAAACCTTAGTATGCGAGGTGGCAGGTCATCAAGAGCTCTGCTTCCTAATAAGGAGATGAGAGGCTTATGATCTGTCTGGATCAAAAAGTCCATCCCTATCAGGTAAGATTGAAACCTTTCACATGCCCAAGTCAGTGCTAGTGCTTCTTTTTCAATCTGAGCGTACCTACGCTCTGCAGTTGTCATACTGCGTGAAATGAAAGCCACTGGACGCCAGTCACCTGTTGTTTGTCTTTGTGACAGGACCCCTCCTAAACCAAAGGACGAGGCATCTGCTGCAACTTTTGTTTCTCTGTTCACACAATACTGGGCGAGGACTGTGGGTGAGCTCAGTTCCTGTCGTAGCTCATCAAAAGCCCGCTGCTGTGCTGTCCCCCATTCCCAGGTTGTGTCCGCTTTGAGAAGCTCTCTTAAAGGTTGTGTGAGTTCAGCGATACGTGGGGAAAACTTTCCAACATAGTTTACCATGCCCACAAACCTCTTCACGTCAGCAGCATCTTTAGGTGTAGGCATCTCCATGATTGCTTTGATTTTGCCCGGGTCTGCTTCAATGCCCTGAGCTGTGACAACATGACCTAAAAACTTGACTTTCTCTACTGCAAACTGGCACTTGTCGTTGTTCAGAGTCAGGCCCTCCTGTTGGAGCCTCTCTAACACTCTATGCAGTCTGTAGTCATGTTGCTCTCTGGTGGACCCAAAAATTAGTATGTCGTCTGCATGACATACAGTGCCCTCCAGTCCTGACAACATTTGGGTCAGTCTCTTTTGAAAATGTTCAGGAGCGGACGAAATACCAAAAGGCAGCCTTTTGTAACAGTATCTGCCAAACGGGGTAATGAACGTGGTCAGATGGGCTGACTCTGGATGTAGAGGTACCTGCCAAAATCCTGCCGTAGCATCCAATTTGGTGAAAATTGTCGCACCTGTGAATTTGGCTAATGTCTCATCTACCGCAGGCAGTATGTGGCGCTCCCTACACACATATTCATTTAAATGAGTCAAGTCTGTGCATATTCTGACCTTTTCGTTGGGCTTAGGGGCCACCACCATTCCAGCACACCACTCTGTAGGTTCTTCAATGGGTTCAATCACCCCCATTTTCTCCATTCTCTCCAGCTCTGCCTTCACTTTGTCATATAAAGGCAGTGGGACTCGACGTGGTAGTGATAATGCATATGGTTTAGCACCCTCTTTCAATACTATTTTGTATTCTCCTTTAAGGAGACCCAGCCCTGTAAATACATTTGGGTACAGTTTTTTCATGTCAGCCTCCAGCTCTTTAACACTGTCTATGGGGCGCAGCAACCCTAAAGCTGAAATAGCTGGGAAGCCTAGTAATGGAGTAGACAGTCTCTGTATGACATACACTGGCTGTGTTGTAGTTTTGTCTTTGTATTTCATGAGAGCGTTGAACTGACCTTTCACTTGCAGGGCTTCACCACTTGGACCACACAAGGGCTTGTCTGCTTCGGTAAGTGGGCCATGTGTGTCTTTCGAGTAGGTGGCTGTTGGTATCACAGTCACATCTGCTCCCGTGTCCAGTTTGAATGTGATGTTTTTGCCGTTGATTTCCAGCGTTTTTTTCCAGTTGTTGGGGCGTTCTCCTGCCGATACTGCTCCCAAAAACAGTTTGTCGTCCTCCAGTGCGACGTCCTCATCCTTCTGGACTGCTCCCACTCTGGCTGATCTGCACACAGCTGCAAAATGTCCCTTCTTTCGGCATTTCCTGCACTCTGCGTCTCGTGCTGCACAGTTCACTTTGTTGTGTGCAGGTGATTTACCACAGCGTCCACAGTACTTGTATCCTCTTTGGATTTCACTCTGTCTGTTTGTTTCGTGTGGTTTATGTGCTCGGTTGTCGCTGAAAGTTCTTTTCTTGAAATTTAATAAGTCCACGTTAGCATGCTGTGACATTCCTGTCGTCTCTCTCACGATTGGTTGTTGTTTCTTAATCTCTTCATGCTGTCTTATTTGTTGCACCGCCTTTTCTAACGTTAGTCCACTGTCCATCTGCAGTTTCTCTGACAGGCCCTGGTGCTGTATGCCCGCCACCAACCTGTCTCTTATCATTTCGTCTTGCAGTGGTCCATACTGGCAGTTTTCTGCTAACTTATAGACTGCGCCTATGAAGGATTCAGCTGATTCACCAGCATCTTGGCTTCTTTTGTTAAAACGTGCCCGCTCATATATAACGTTGTATTTGCCAATAAAGTGTCTGTCAAAAGCTTCTTTTACACACTTGTATTTCTTAAGCTCATCCTGACTCAATCCCAGTGTTCCTAAAATGTCATCCGCTTTATCGCCCATCGTGTAAACTAACGAGTTCACTTGATAGCTTTCATCTTTACCGTCCAATCCAGCTGCCATCCGAAACCTTTCGAAGCGGCGAATCCAGTTGGGCCATGACGAATAATCACTGAAATCTAAGTTTTCAGGTGGGTTGATCGAAAACAGGGAATCCATCCTCTGTTCGTCGTGTCCGCGGCGTTAGCTTAGCAGTGTCGTCCACGAGGCGTTAGCCTAGCTCACTCGTTCACTCGGCGTTAGCTTAGCTCCTCGTTCACTCACGGGACGCGCCGTGTTAAAACTGCTGCTTTCTCACCGACGTCGACGTTGCGGAGACGGGCTTCTTCACTTCTGACACCATGTAATGTTATGTCTGCTCCTCAGTGTGGACACCATCCAGACGGGCAGCACTTGGAGATACTTAGTCAGGCTTTATTAACTCTTGAACACGAACACATGTACAACTCACGAGCGTCACTCTACAACCAACGGTGCATCACCTAATGTGTCCCCTAGTGCCCCAGTACCAACACATTGGTTCCTAGTGTCTGCTCACACAACAAATAGAACAGGTGGAATTCATCATACGTACGCAGCTCATTTACACACTTTTCCTGAGGATAGAAGAGTTTGTTGAATCTGACGTGGCATGTTCGTACGAACGCTTCGTACGAACAAAAGTAAGAGAAATTTAGGATAAAAATACGAACATGTTCGTGCATGAGGCCCAATGTGTGTTGGACGTCTTCCTTGTATCATTTACTATAATGAATTAAAGCTGCACTCTGAAGTTTTTGTAGAACGCAGCACTTAGGAAAATTTTCAACTGAGAAAGCATTCTGGTCCCTTCCCACTCAGAGCCATATATGGCTCTGCTCCCCCTTGCTCTCGCTGCAGCTTCTGAATGCTCCGCCTCCACTACATGTCCTATGGCAGCCGCTGCGAAGTTCTGTGATTATATGTTAATAAAACGTTCTAAAAAATAAAATAAAAACATGGAGCGCTGGTCCAGCACACCAGAACACCATGAAATCTGCTGAGCCTCGCGCAGCCACGTTGAACCCGAGTTTAATTCGCTCGTGACAAATTCATCCATTTCCTCATTTCAGTCAGTGGAGGAGGAAGCGATCACTTGACTTTTGGCAAAAAAACAAAAGAAAAGTCCAGATCAGGGATGAAGAAGGGGAATTTAATACATTTGTGTCACATACAAAACAGTTTTGCATCGCTTTGCAATTATTTCAACGAGAACCTGCGCGGCCGCGGGGGCTGGGACAGGGGGGGGCGTGGGTTAGGAGCGTGAGAAGTGAGAAGCTCTGTTTTTATTGGCTGGTTAACGGCGGGTCACTGTGGCTTTTTAGAAATGCTTATTTACCACCTGGAGAAGCAAGGGGACTATAGTTTTTTTTCAGAGATTACTTTGTCTAACATCAGTCTGTCAGGAGATAGTGACAGAGTAAAGAAATATGTTAAAAATATATTTTTAGAAAACTTACAGACTGCACTACAGAAACTGCAGACTGCAGCTTTAACTCACCTTAAAGGTTCAGTATGTAGCTTTTTAACACGCTGGCACTTAGAAACATTTTGAACAGAGACACGTTTCTGGTCCCTCCTCACTCAGAGCCATATATGACTCAGCTCCACCTCACTCGTGCTTCAGCCTGGAATGCTCCGCCTCCTCTACATGTCCCGTTTCAGCGCTGCAAAGTTCTGTGATTATATGTTAATAAAACCTTCTAAAAATAAAATAAAAACATGGACCACTGGTCCAGCAAAACAAAAACACCCTGAAACCTGCAGAGCTTCACGCAGCCACGTTGGAAATGATTTAATTCGCTCGTGACAAATTCGTCCACTTCCTCATTTCTGTCAGTGCAGGTCTGGAGGGGAAGAAGCGATCACTTGACTTTTGGCAAAAACAAAATAAAAGTTCAGAGCAGGGATGAAGAAGGGATATTTAATACATTTGTGTCACATACAAAACAGTTTTGCATCGCTTTGAAATTATTTCAACAAGAACCTGCGCGGCCGCTGCAGGCTCGCTGCGGGGCTCGCTGCAGGCTGACAGGCGGGGGCGTGGGTTGGGGAGGGGGGCGTGGGTTAGGGGGTGAAAAGTAAGAAGCTCTGTTTTTATTGGCTGGTAGTAAACTCTGTTTTTATTGGCTGGTTAACCGCGGGGCGCTCTTGGCTTTTTATAAATGCTTTTATTACCACCGGGAGACGCCAGAGGACTATAGTTTTTTTGAGAGATTACATGTCAAACATCAATGTATCAGGAGATAAGGGCAGAGTGAAGAAATATGTTTAAAAAATAAGTTACATACCCCAGCTTTAACCGTACCTTTGCACGATCACTGGTGTGGGTGAAAAGACGGAAGGATCCCAGTCAGAGGGTTGTCAGCACCTGTTCACTAATAATAAGAAATGCAATATTGTCACTAAATATCAAAGTATTAACACGTGATTAGCATCAGAGGTTGTGTTTGCATGGATTCACCTGTCAGCAACAAGCCTTTTGATGACTTTGTAAATCAGCTGTTTGCATGGACAGAAGTAACCAGAGAGAAAGGCAAATCAGGAGAAACATTTTTATTCTGAGTTCAAAACAAATTTTTGTCAGATAGTTATGAACTTTATAACTGATTTTGTTGTTTGTTTTTTTATCTGAATGTAAAACTATCCGAGAGACATTTACTGGACTTATTTTCTATCAGATTGCTGCTGGTAACTATGTGTTTTTGTTTTTTACAATTCAGCCTTTATTTATACAGATAAATCACATTGAACCTCGAAGATTCTTTTTTACACGTGAGACCTGTTTAGACAGACACTAAAAAGTGGTGAAAATAACAACACAGGTTTTGGGGGCAAAAAAAAAATCCCAACAAGCTCTCAATCTTTGGCCGAAGATAAGTAGCTTGAAAATGAAAATAAAACCGCACACGCAAGCATAGTGACGCTGACATCGTGCAGGGGAGGGGGGACGCATCATTAAATGTTTTATTTAACTATTGTTTATGAACACAGACATGGCGTCATGTAAAAGTTAGCTTCAGTTAAAAAGCTTCCCGAGTTCATGTGGGCAGCATTTAGCAAGCATTAGCATGTTTTCCACACTATCTCATTATGTTATTAGAGCTCATCCACTAATGGTTACATAAAACCATAGCCACAAAATCACAGAACTAAACACCTAAACCAAACACCACAAAGTGTTTGTAATCTTTGATCATATGTTTGCTAAAAGACAAGTGTACTTCTGTGGCTGTCAACATTTCCTGCGTCTTCACCTCAACACACCGTTATTGATCACTCCAGCTCATCGTTGTGCACCACATTGTTTTGCCCATCGGGGTAGATAATGGGTCACATGACTGAAAACGTTGGTTACGTATTGTAACCCCAGATTCTATGAGTATAAGCATAGCCCTTTAGGAGCTGTCACTATTGGATAATTCCCTTGGCGCGCAGCGCCCACTGAAAACCTTTAGTCCACGCCCACCTGCTATGTGGGCCCCGTCCCGTGTCTATATAATACGCTGACACGGGATAAACGGCTCCCAAATAGCTTTTCATTCAGCCATTTAGGAACCAGTGAGGCCCACAGCCTAAAGGGCTACGCTTATACTCATAGAATCTGGGGTTACAATACGTAACCAACGTTCTATTTTGTATAAGCTCTGCCCTTTAGGAGCTGTCACTACTGGATTAAGGGCAGAGCAGGATATGGTCTATGCCTCACTGGGTCCATACAGACACCAGCATGAAGAACATGCTCACACCATTCATCTTATCACTCAGCCTCCTTCATGCGTAATTACGTTCTGTGCGTCATGGCGCATCAGAGAAGGGCTGGGAAGAACAGGCCTGAAGACCTGCATTGCAGGCTGAACAGGCATATCCCAGCTGCTGAATAACGAGCAACATAAAACAAAACAAAATTGCTCAGTTTTAGTGTGCATGTGGTTGTGCAACAGCACGCCAGAGGGAAGGGGCTCTGGCGGGCGAACCAAAAACTGAGGGAATAGAGCTGTTACTGTGAAACGATGACCAGAACAGGTCAAAACTTTATTTATGAACAATCAGAAACAGCAGTGATCATGAACTGTGACTGATAATAAACAATGTAAGCCACATATCAGGCCTGCCTGAAGGCAGATGTGAGCCCAGGATAAAAGGCTCCATGAGGATTCAAATTCACTCTGATGAAACCCTGAGAACAGAGTGGGTCATGGAAAACCCAGATATATCACGCAGATAAAATCTTATAAAGGAACAAGGCGATGATCACGTCGCTACGGAGCAAATGTCATCGACTGACATTCCCCCATGCAGAGCTGTTGATGACAAGATGGACCTCGTGGAATGTGCACGCAGGATCTGCGGGGGTTCTGCTCCAGTGGCCCTGTAAGCCTCTGAAATGGCCTCACACAACCAGTGAGAGAGACGCTGAGAGGACAGGGCGCGTCCAGTTGAACTGTCTCTGTAATAGACAAACAGACGCCGAGAATGACGTGATGTAGCTGTGTGCGCCACACAACATGAGAGCGCACGAACAGGACAAAGTAGATGAGACATGGCTTCTCCCTCCGACGCGTGCGGAGGAGGATGAAACCCATTCAAAATGATCGTCCTCGATTTGAAAGAACTGTTTATACATTTTGGCATGAAGGTAGGGTTAGGCCTTAATGTAGCTTAGCTGCCATCAGGTTTTATCTTCAAACATGATGGAGCAACAGAGAGTGCACACAAATAACTCACTCTCTTAGCGGAAGTGAGAGCCAGCAGCAGCACAGTTTTAAGAGACAGGAACTTCATTGGCACTTCATTTAAAGGCACAAAAGGAGCTTTAATTAATGCGCGTAAAACTAATGTCAAATCCCACTGAGGGGCGAGTGGGCGTGTCACCGGTCTGTGCCGTTGCACGCCTTTCAGAAAACGCTTCATCAGTGGGTGATTAAAACGCATTCTGTCACCAAAACCTTCGTGACAGGAGGTTATAGCTGCAGCGTAAACCTTAATGGTGCTGAACAGGGGCGTGCAGAGACCACTAAAGGGGCAGGTGCTCAAAAAAAAGGGGGGGCACATCTAACCGCATTTTAGGACAGAATATTAACAAAGTCAGATAGCTTTCAGAGTTTAATAAACAATGATAAATTACAAAATTGAAAAACAAGGGCACAATGCAACATTTTAGTGTACTGTAATCTATTTTAAAAAAGTTGCCTGGTTTGCTATACTTGCAGTGGAGATGAAGATGGTCCATTCAGAAAGGCAGAGCCGCATCAAACTTTAATGTGGAACTGCAGAAAAAAACAAAAGCAAAAATTGAATTGTTAATGCATGTCACCATGAGAAAAGCCTACTGAGACTAACTGACCACCACCAAAATGTATACCTATATCTCTGTTTGTGTCTTAGTGTATTTTGTTCTGTCTATTGATGCATTGTGCTCTTTGATTTTCTGTAGTACTTTGTTCCATCTGTTTAATCCTGTTGTCTTCCATGATTTGCGGCAAATGTACTTTTCTTCATTCAAAAAATACCAGAACAGCTAATACAAATCATGGAATTTAAATTGGGAGAATACTCCAGCCATGGGTTACCCTTATACCATTTCTTCTGAAAAGACCTTCCTTCTTCATTTTTAGGAAATGACAGCTCTGGTTGGCATGGTCCTTGGTTCACACAATTTTGGATAAATGCTTCATCATATTTTATATTGAACTGCAACATGTGCTGGGTCATTTGGGTGTGGAAGGTCCATTAAGAATGTGAATGGCCTCTCTCTGACTTGTTGCTCTGCATTTTCTTCCATAGTGTTTATTTCTGACTGTTGTCCCTCTCCTTTTCTGTCTTCCTGTGATGTTGACTGCACTTCTGTGTCTTTGATGTCTGACTGTTGTCCCTCTGCTTTCCTGTCTTCCTGTGTTGTTGACTGCATTTTTGTTTCCTCCTCTGATCTATCACTTTCCTTCTGTCCATCTGGGTGCAAGAAACAAACTATTCATTATACTAGACCTAGATTTAGTACATCTTAACATAATAAAAACATAACAGCTGTAATATTAAGTATATGTTCACTACCAAAAACTGCATGTTGATCATGGTAAGAACCTTTTTTATTTTTGTTTTTACCTGCGGTACTCATTCTGACCCAGTTAGTCAACAATCCACTACCTTTGGCTGCTTCTAGTAGATCCTTTCTTTTTTTATTTCTGACGTCTTTCTTTACGTGGCATCTTTGAACTGAAAAAAAAAAACAAAAAACATAATGAATTATGATCAGAACACTATTGCTACACACTATAATTTGCTACAAGCCAAGGGCCGGTCAATGTTTATTATAATGGGGTGATATAACTTTTTCTTCTTCTTCTTTCTTGCACTCTTTTCATTCAGTGTTTTCTTTTTGATGAATTTGTTTTCTTTGTCTCTTTTAAATGAATGAATAAATGAATTAAATAAAATATTAAGCTTTACATCTGCCAAAATCTTGGCATAAATCAACACACATGTTCCTGCTTTTAGTATTTTACATTGTTTTATAATGTAGCTGTTTATGTTTAGTTTTTTAAATAGAGTTGTCTTATGATTTTTAATTAATATGCTTTTTTATGATTGTTTACTGTTGGCTGCAAGTATCAAGCGTTGATCCTTCATTTTCTACAGCTGATAGCTGTTGGTCATTAATTATGATGAAGTTTAGCAACTTCTCGGGGAACATTTCAGCTCCGTGACTTCAGCGCCGGTATGTTTTTCTTGTTCAATACGGGGCGCACCGGGGGCTATGATTTCAGTCAGCCACTCTCCGCCTGTCCATCTTACAAGACGGTCAGACAGCGGGTCAGACGGGACGCAGCTGGCCGATCAGTCTCCCTGTTTTGGTTCGTGCGTCCCGCTGAAGCCCCGGACGGAGCTCGAATGTCCAACGTAAAACTAACTTCACCCAGTGGCGCAAATGGGCACTATGCCGTGGATGCACCACATGGGGGCGCTGCACTTTTAAGGGGGCGTCAAAACCGTCTCTAGAAAAAAACGTTTTTCTAACAGGCATTTTCTTTAACTGCATGAAATGACAATAACAGGTCAACAGCACTGATTAGGCGCCCCCCCTGCTCCCTCACTTCCCTCCTCCTATCTCTCTGCTGTCTGCTCTCCCTACACACAGGTGCTGCTGTGAACACGCGCCCACAGGTGCGTCATTTATTTTTTATTTTTTTTCACTCGTGCACTGGAGCGGCAGAAAAAAAAACTATCCAGGGCGCAAAACAGAAAAAGGGAGAAGGAAGTTGAACAAAAGCCTTTCAATGTGGTAAAAAAATATTAGGTAAGTACAGTCAGTGTATGAGCAGGACAGGAGGCTTGTAAAATATACAGGTTAGCTAAAGCTAGCCTAATAGGAATCGTCCCATATTTGGAAGTTAAATAAATGTTGCCTCCCCTATAGACGTGATTTGTTTAATATGTTTATTTGATACATGTCACACACACATCCACACACTAAGTGTAAGAATGACCTAAATAAAACTCAGGAAACATTAACACAGGAAAGCTAAACTGTTGTGGAGGCAGTTCCCAGCTATGCTCCAATGCAGTGCTGCAATTTATTCACTCATATGTACATTTATTATTATTGATTCTTTAATTAAAGATGAGTTGTACAAGTTTATGTGTGTATCAGACAAATTAGTCCTCAGTGTCACTATAGCCCTGAGACTCAAAAAGGTTGGCAGAGGGACACTTGAGTTTAAATGTCTTATTTAATATCACTACAGTGGTGTGTGTTGTGATGTATCTGGTAAGTCAGATCAAATGAAATGTCAAGTCAGTAACTGTTATCCAACAAGGAGATCATAAATTAAAGTTTGATTTCTATTGTGGTTTGACTGCTGTATTTTTAAACCTACTTAACACAAAATTAATGTCATTCAGCTGTGAGGATGGAGAGAAGGAAGAGAAGATGACAGAGGAATCAGGACAGACTGGGGAAGGCAACAGGTTGGTCTAATGCAGGTGGAAGTGAGGGAACAGCTACTTAATCCCAAGCAATAACATGTAAACATTATTTTTAAAAACTGTATTATCTGTAATTTTTACAACTAATATATAATGCTTTTTTGACCATATGACAGTGCAGAATGCCACAGACAAAGGGTGAAGGAGACAAGACACGAGGTCAGTGATAGAGGAGACAAGTGATGACATCAGGTAGGAATAATTTCATTAGGGAGGCAACAAAAACCTATACTGTATACCATGACCTGGTGGTGGTTGGGTTAAATGCAGAGGCCAATTTCGTCTGTCAAGTATGAGAAACACACAGATGACAAAAATGTGACATTTATTTATTTATTATGATGGTTTGAATTTCTGATGACCATCTTTCATTGTCTTCTTTCACGGAAAGTAACAGTAAATGTCATAAATGTTAAAACACTGACATGGACTCCAGGCTGTTAAGATTTCATATTTTCGCTACATAAAATATTGAGCACTGATTACCACTATTGTTATATATTTTTACTTTATTAAACTTCTTATTTGTTTATGATTGGAATGATCACCTGATATAATATGTAACATAAAAAAATCTGTAATATTGCTACTGTATTTTCTAAGTGCATGACTAAGGGAGGAAAGCTGTATGAGGCGGCAGGTTAAAAAAAAAGGGGGGGGGCCCGCCGTTGATGTTTTCGCATCCACCTCAAAAATATGTAGTTGCGCCCCTGACTTCACCACAGTTTAATGTGGCGCTATGGCTCTACAGAAATTGCACGTTGCTGTCTTATGGTGTTTATTGTAAAATACTTCCACACAGCAGACATGCTACGATGAAAAGTTGGCTAGCTGTTAGCTAAGATGCTACTCACATAATCCACATGCTGTAGCTGGCTGCAAACTGAGAGATTTCCTGAATGTGAGGCAGGTCTTCATGAGACATGAACCCGGATCAGATTGGCCCCACGCCTAACTAACTGTTGCATTGTGGGGAATGTAGTGTTGGTACGTGACGGGAGGGCTTATTATGTTGTTTTTCTTGCAAAATACAAAAATAATAAATAAAATAAAAATTTTATTACATGTTATTATATGTCAGAGGAGGGCTTAGGAATAGGAAATAAAAATAAAAAAAACATTTTGACCAAAAGGGCACTTTGGGGCAAGGAGCAAAAGGGGTAGGTGCTCAAGCCCCCATAGCCTCCCCCCTGTACGTCCCTGGTACTGAAAGCTAAATTTCTGTCCATCAGCTGTTGTAGAAAAGAGAGCACGCAACCTATTTGAGATTTTCATTAATGAAAAGTGCGTTATAAATTGAATTCATTATTATTATTATTATTATTATTATTATTTGACACAATGTATCATCCACATCTCTTTCTGTGCACCAGCACTGAAAAGCTGCCCATTTTGATGCATAAAGTATCGTTGTAGACGTAGCTCGTACGTCTTGGATAGTTTGGACAATGTCTGGAGCGAGGCCTAAGCGCGCTAAACGGTTCCGTTCAGCATCCAAACCCCGAGGTGCTGACCTATCTCTGGATAGTGCATGATCGCCCCTCTTGCTTGGAGGAGTACATCTCTCCTCCACGGGAGCTGCCATGGCTGATTCACCACCAGCTGTTGGAGGTCCGGAAACAATGGTGCGTTTTTCTGCTCGGGCGCAACGAGGATGACTGACAGTTTTTCCTTCTGGACTCGCTCCAGAACGTGTGGAATGAGAGGAACCATAGGGAATGCATATAACAACTTCTTCGGCCACGAGCTGTGCGCAAAAGCATCCACTCCCAGTCCCCGTGACTCAACGAGGCTAGCCTGTATAAATAAAGGTTGAATGAATGAATGAAAAGAGTTGTCTCATGGGCTCAGTGAGAACCACAGTGGACATTGTGCATTCTCTCGTGATGTGAACAGATCCACCGCTGCACGGCCGAATCTGGTCCAGATCTGAGCAATTAATTCGGGGTGGAGGGCCTAGTCCCCGTGAGGAGGGCCACCTCTCGACATTATGTCCGCCCCCCTGTTCAAAACACTGGGAATGTACACCTCTCTCAGCAAGAGCAGGTACCGGTGAGCCCAGAGCAGAAGCTGCTTCGCCACACGCAGCAACTGGGCTGAATGGACACCGCCCTGGCGGTTGATGTATGATGCTGCCACCTTGTTGTCGGTGTGTATCAGTACATGTTGATCTTGCAGCAGAGGGGCAAAATGTTGCACAACTTTGAACACAGTAAGAAGTTCCAACACATTTATATGATAATGAGTGTGATCTGGCCACCGCGTACCGACAGTCTGAGACGGACAAGTGCCCCCCAGCCCATCAGAGAAGCATCTGTGAACATAGGAACGTGTGATGCAGGTCTGTCTATGGAGACTCCCACCAACAGAGTGAGGGGGTTCCCCCAGTGACGTAGATCGGCTCCCACGGAAGGGGAACCGAAATCATTTGCCTCTTCTGACGCACGGGATCTATACGTAGGTAAGCAAACCAATGCTGGATCGATCTCATATGAAGTAAGCCGAGACATATGACAACATGAGCAGCCGCCATCATGCCCAAGAGACGCATGATGGACAAGGCTGTCACCACCCTTCTGGGTCTGATACGGTCCAGCTGAGTTGTCAGGTCGAGGGCTCTCTACTGTGACAGGCGAGCCCTCATCATGCACGAGTTCAGCTCCACTCCTAGATAGACAATGATCTGAGAGAGGAGGGCGGAGCTCTTCTCCCAGTTCACAGAAAACCCCAGGATTAACAGATGTTCTGCTAAAAACCTGGTCTGGGTTGCGGCTTCCTCTCTGGACCTGCTCAGCAACAGTAAATCATCCAGGTAAAACACAATTCTCATCCCCACCGTGCGTAACGGCTGGATGGCAGTCTTCACACACTTCGAGAACGTGCGGGGTGGGAGGGAATAGCCTAAAGGGAGTCTGTTGTACTGGAAATGGGCCCCTTAGAAAGAAAAACGTAGGAACTTCCTGTGTTTTGGGATGATGGGGATGTACCAATATGCGTCTCGCTAGTCCAGGGAGGTGAACCAGTCATTCTCGTGAATGTTTTCAACAGCTGTTTTATCATCAGCATATGAAACTGTCTCTCCACAATTGATTTGTTGAATGTGGATAAATCGAGAATTTACCACAATCCCCCTTTTTTCTTAGGTACGAGGAAATAACAAGAATAAAACCCTGTTTTTTCCCCCTCATCTGGGACCCTGGAGACCACACCTTTCGTCAGTAGCTCCTGGATCTCTGACAAGAGGGAGGAGCTCTGCTTTGGGCATAACAAAACTGTTTCCAAGATCTCTCTGAAGGGAGGGGGTCGGGTTGCAAATTGTAGTAGCCTTTGCTTATGAGGGAGTTCATCCATTTGTCTAATGAACACATTCTTTGCCATTCTGCATGCTGCTCGGAAAGCGGGCATGCGTGTTCCTGACGTGTCGTGCGTGTCATGGACGTTAACCACTTCAATGCCTCTTCCGCCGTCACGTGTGTGACCAATGGGGGGGCAGGCCCCGAAAGGGTTGCGTGATCGCCCCTGTGCTACACTCCATCTGCGGGTCCGCAGCGAGTGTAAACAAATGTTGAGGTGAGGTGTTGTCATATTTGCAGGTGGCACGTCTCTTAAAGTGTATGTTTCATGTTAGTTTTTTGGGCAGAAACATAATATTTAGAGGTAATAAGTAATTTTGATAATCCTCCCTGCTTTCCAAATTAATACCAATAGCCTTACAGACACAAATCAGGGGAAAAAAAACTGAGCCTAAAAAAAACGCGCGGTTTTGGAGTCACGTGACAGTGACGAAAGTAGAGGGGGCGTCATAGTCGGAAGTTGTTGTTTTGTATTGAGTTGTATTGAAGTGAAAAAGGTCCAATAATGGTCATAATGGTTAATATTTGTGTGTGCGGGGGTTGTTCGAACTCCAGTTTGTCTGGACATCGATTTCCTGCACCAAAAAAACCCAGCTTTCAGAGCTTGTGTGAGGTTTGTCCAGATGAAAAGGCAGGATTTCACCAACAGAAGCGTCATGACCAACTCTGTGATTTGACAGCATTTGTCAAGGAGGATTACATCGACAGCGACCTGAACGAACACAGGATTGACTTC
>JBBPBX010009045.1:17396-27855 GCA_038048925.1 Garcialebias charrua | reverse complement strand
ATATATATATATATATATAAAATTTATTTTTTATTGAAAGTTTAAATACATCAATTCATTAAAATACAGCGATACATTTTGGAGTACATCCTTTAAATTGGGAAAGGATTAAGATTTTTTTAAAGGAAACTTTTTCATAGAAGTGATAACAATTCACATTTTAAAATCAAAGCCAAAAAATAAATAAATGTAATTACCGGTAAGTGTAAGTACGGTAGTACCGTAGTGTACAGTGGCCTCAGATGACTTGTGAATCAGTGACAATGCAGTAAACAATTGAATTTACATGAAATTCTGGCCAGTTTTAGCTCCTAATTTGTAAACAAAATAAAATAACTTAAAGAAAACTTTCCAATTGATGAATGTCTCCCTGTAGTTATTTTACTGTTGGACATACAACGTGTAACCAATAATAGCAAGTGGTCCGTTCATTCCCATTCAAACAGCACAGCTTTAGGAATCTGGTTCCTTGGACTACAGCAGGGCTATCTTCCTTATAATATATTCTGCAATAATCTAAAATACTGAATGAAATATTTTGAAACCTGTTTAGTGGGGGAAAAAATTACAAAAACTCTTTGTTTCTCCTGTTTTATTCCCAGGCAACAGCAAAGACGGCCATACTGTTCATTCAGCCTCAGTACAACATCACCACATTAACACCAGGTATGAAGTGGCACCACGTGTGTGTGTGTGTGTTATTGATGCTAATTCAGAGTGTAGGTCTTTCTGGCTTTTAAAGTATAAAGTTTCACTTCTGCTTTTACTGAACATTGTGTCACCATAGTACTGTTTCATTACTGGTCGTATAAAAACAATCCACGTTTTAGCAGGATGTTTAACAGAGGTGATCGCAGTGTGTGCTCACCATGTTTTCACCCCTCCCCTGTGTGCTTAGAGAAAGAGGTGACTACGTATCAATACGGATGGAAGGACTGTGCCACCATCCTCTTCTACTTCTTCATCGCCATCATCCTCCACGCCGTGGTGCAGGAGTACCTCCTGGATGTAAGACCCTTGTCTCTCTCTTCCACAGTACAGCAGTTGATCCAAAGGAAGGTCACATGACTTGAATTACGTTGCTGTTTTCAGAAAATGTATGTTGCTCACAAATTAGGGATAAATGAGAGGAAGACTTTATTAGCTTCAGAAATGTTGAAAGAAATTTGTCGCAAATGTTGCATAGAAAAACTTCATCCCCTTTTTATGTAAAAACACTGACGGTTTTACTTTATCTCCCACTGCTGAGGAAGAAAGGGTGATGATGGTTTTGCCCGTTTTGTCTTCGTTTATTTGCAGTGTTAGCAAAATATATCATGAATCAGTGGACAGATTTAAAAGAAACTCACTGAAAGTAATTATTGAATGGGCAGCTGCTCCATGGTTGAAGACAACCTGATTCAAGATGGCTGCCACAGCACACTAAATGACCACGAAGCTGCCAATTTTATAGATGCCAAGTTAGAATTTGGTGTGGTAGTAGCTGAGACTCATCCCTAACTCGTGCTTTTAGCACTAACCGTTCGCATGAGAATTTTTTTTTTTTGGAGTTAACTGTGTCTTTTCTGTTAGCAACATCTCTCATAAAACTCTAGATGGAGCTTCATGAAACTTTCAGAAAATAATCACTGGGTGTACATAGGCCTGTTGCGATAAACAATAAATCAATTAATCGCATGATAAATTAAAATTATCGACCTCATTTTTATTTATCGGCTTTATCGTTTCTTTGTGTCTCTCTCTTTCTATTGAAGACACTGGATGACAAAATGCTCAACTCCGGTGTTCTTCACTGACCCCTCCATTTCTCTTTAAATTCCATTTTATCGATCCAAAAATCGTGTTTTTGGATCGATAAAAGCAGCTAAGCTGAGAAGCTAAGCTACGAGCTAAGCTAACAGGTCGACCTCGGGATAAAACTGTATTGTCGAAGCGCCAAAAGTCACGGTCGAAACCCGTGCCTTCGTGTAAAAAGTTGTTTTTCTCTGCAAAAAGACGCTGAAAACTTGTTTACTGCTTTTTATTTATTTATTGAAAGCTTTGTGTGACAAATGCTATGCTAAAGAGCTCAAACCACATTGAGCGTCTGCTATTTTAAGAACCGAAAAAAAGGAGACAGCCCATGTCATGTCAAGAGGCCTCCCTCCCATTTTACTTGGAGACGCTGCTAGCTCCCTCACTATCCATCCTTCAGTTCAAACCGTTTTATACTGCCATCCAGTGGTCAAAAACGGTACTACACACAGAAATTAACCAACATTTATTTTTTAAAATATGACAATAATTACCAATTATTGTCAAATTTCAAACAATATTATTGTTTATCGCAATAATTTCATAGACAATTAATCGCCCAGCGAAATTTATCGTGACAGGCCTAGGTACATCTACAACTGATCAACTGTTGGATACAACTGAAATTAAGATGGCCGCCACATCCAAGTTAGTTTTAGAAATGCACAAACGATTGGAACAGCCAGTTTTACAGATACTGAGCTAAAATTCGGTGTAGTTGTAGTTGAACATCATCCATAATCTATTATCTAAGCATTAAATTGCACAATACAGTATTGTTGTTCTAAACCTTCAGTATTTAATGTTGCAGTCGACTGTGTTCATCAGCAACATACAGTATCTCATAAACCACTGGACAGAATTTAATGAAACTTTATGGAGTAATTCAAGATGGTTGCTGCAGCTGTCTGTCTTTAGCCAACACAAAAATGACTTTACAGATATTGAGCTAAATTAAATGTGGTAGTAGCTGAGAGTCATCCTAATGCCATTCTGAGTGCACATTTTTTGATATCTCACAATATAACATAAAACTAATCATATAACAAGGTTTGACAAAAACTTCTCCAACTCTGTCAATTCTTTGTCTAAAAAGAATTTAGTTTATAACTCAGGCTTTAAAGGCGGCGCATAACATATTTCCTCAACAAATGTGAGGCCTTTGAATAAAGTTTTAGTTCTTATAATTTGTAATAATTTACATAGATTTTCCCACAGAAGCATTACAATATTTCAGAAATAATTTGTTTTTTGGCTTGTTGGTTATACTGTAATGGCTTTATGAAATGTATATTTTGCTTCTTTTTTTTTTTTTTACTGTTCTGAAAGTTGAACGCATAAATGCATTATTCAGATGGTGATGAAAATATAATCTGTCCACTGAAACCAGGATGTGAGCTGTTTCACTTCATTGGGTTTTTACATTCAAATTAATAGGAGTGGGGGTCAGTTTGAGTCATGCTGCATGCAGATAGTTTAAAAACTTTTTTAAACGACTAAAAAAATACTCGAGGACATAAATCTGTGTATAATTTTATGTGTTTGAGCGTGGTTGTTTGAAGGAGTGTGTTAAGTACGGTTTTCATGCTTTTAGAGCAGTGGTTCTCAAACGGGGGTCCCTCTAGAGCTGTAATTTCTAGCCTGGCCCCGCCCCACCCGGATTTGGACCGGGACAGGCCATAATTATGTGCTTGTGCGGCCAGGTCTGTGTCGGGCTTGTTATTGTGTCAGGGACGCGCACGGCCAACGATCCAATATATGCCAACGTGGCTTGCCATACTGCACCTACCGCAAGTGGCTATTTGACAGCGTGCTGACCAGCCGGTTGAAAGAGGTAAAAAGTTCAGTTAAGCTTCAGATGGACCACTGCCAGCGATCCATCAGCCCAAATGGACGTTCATTCAGTCGCTGCACCCAGCGGATGAGCGCGGCCGATGACCCAAACGGGTGAGATCCCAAAATATCCGACTTGTCAGAGCAGGATGCAGGCAGAAGCAAGAGAAGCGTCTAATGCGCTTTGAGGGCTCCTCTGCTCCCTTTACTCAGCTGCACACGTCCGCCAACCGTCAGTGGTATAAGCAGTAAAATAATAAAAAATGTCTGTTTTTTTTGTGTTCGGACCTGTAATTGCTATGAATTTGTCGGATCGGGTGGGGTTCAGAGATGATGGCTGGGGCCGGGTCGGATCTGATTTTTTTGACCCGAGTGCAACTCTACCCTGGGGGTCCGTGAGCCTGGTGGAGGACCCACCCCTCTCTGGCCGACATGCCTGCTATTAGCGTTCTGGCATTGACCGGTTTACAAATGTAGCCTTGTTACTTGGTCTGACTACTGCTTTATGATTCTGTTCAGTTTTATGTAGCGTTTTCTGTAATAACTTGAAGAAATAGCAACACTTTTTTTTTTCTCCAATCTTTATTTATATAGGCTAATCCCAATGAGCCTCGGGGAATCATTTACAAGAGAGACCTGAAAAGCTTTATTATTTATTATCATATCAATAAAAATATAATGTATTTTGTTCATTGTGCGAATAGGTGAAGTTTTAAAGTGGCTTTTGATTCTGTTAATTTTCTCAAAACTCATTTAAAAAAATGTTATTTAAGTGTGTCTTGAATGAAAAATACCCCATGTTTAAAAGTATAAAAATTAACACTAAAGACAAATATTTCCATCGCGTTAAAGAGACAAACTGAAGAAGAGGGTTATGAGGGGGACACACAAAAAAAGTTTTGAGAACCTCTGGTTTAAAGAGTCTTGAAAGGAGTCCGTCTTTAGATCAGGATTTTTCTCAGCAGCTAGAAATAGTATCTGCTCTCTTCTTGTCCTACTTACTGTCATTTCAGTGTCATTTCCTTGTGTGTGACAGTAACTTGGTCAGCCTTTTACTGTAGGCTCGAGTGTCTCATGATCTGTTGTTGTTGTTCCCATCACAGAAAGTGAACCGACGTCTTCACCTTTCCAAGAGCAAGAATACCAAGTTCAATGAGTCAGGCCAGCTGTGTGTGTTTCACTTGGTGTCGAGTGTGTGGAGTTTCTACATCCTCATAACAGTGAGTGAGATTTTATCCTCGTGCTGTTTCTCAGCGATCACTTCCTGTTCACAGATTCAAGAAGAGCAATACAATTCTGTTCTATTATCTTCTTACAGGAAGGGTATCTTCTGCATCCCAGCAGCCTTTGGGAGAACTACCCTCATTCACATCTCGGGTACAGTCAGTAGTAACAAACACATCGAACGGTTTCATGTTTTGATCCATTTTACCTTTTTTTTCACGTCAAAGCTTATATGTAAGAACATTCATTGCAGATCAGTTCCCTGACATTTTTTTAATTAACGCTTTCAGTTGTTTCAGTCGCTCTCGTCTCGAGTCCAGGTATTGGGATTAGATTAGTCAGGTTAGGGAATTCAAATGACCAGATTACAGTCAGTTAAAAGCAGTAAATATTTTCGTCAGAAAGCCTTTGGAACCTCTGCTGGAATATCCTAAGTGTCTCCTGCCAAAGGCCATGTGTGGTTAATACATGACCTTTGACCTTGTATTTGGCATGTACTCTAAAATGTCAGTGTTTTTAAGTAGAGAAATATGAGGATCAGTAATTATTATTTTTTTGATTGGGTAATTATAAACCTAAGCATTAGTTTACACCCTAACAAGTGAATGTAAAGATTTTAAAGTTGTGCATTTTAATGATGGGTAAAAGTTATTTATAGCAGTTGTATTTTCTCTCGCCACCTGCTTTCAGTAAGTGACAGTTAAAAATAGCTGACTGGGTGTGGCATGGTGGAAACAATACAAAACCCTTTTATTGTGTGTTTTCTAGGCCTGTCGCGATAAACAATAAATCAATGAATCGCATGATGAATGAAAATTATCACCCTCTTTTTAATTTATCGGTTTTATTGTTTCTTCGATTTTCTCGTTCTACAGAAGACACTGGATGACAAAAAGCTCAACTCCGGTGCTCTTCACTGACCCCTCCCTTTCTCTTTAAAATCCATTTTAATCATCCAAAATCACGTTTTTGGATCGTTAAAAGCAGCTAAACTGAGAAGCTAAGCTACGAGCTAAGCTAACAGGCCAACCTCAGAAAAAAACCCTCCATCTTGTCAAAGCTCCAAAATTCACGGCTGAAAGTCGTGCCTTCTTGTAAAAAGTTGTTTTTCTCTGCAAAAATAAGCTGAGAACTTTTTTAATTTTTTATTAAAAGCTTTGTGTGAAAAATGCTATGCTAAAGAGCTCAAACCACACCGAGCGTCTGCCATTTTGAGAACCAAAGAGAGACCGCCCATGTCACGTCAAGGGGCCTCCTTCCCATTTTTATCAAAGTTAAACGCTGCTTCCCATTTTTATCAAAGTTAAACGCTGCTTGCTCCCTCACTATCCATCCTTCGGTTCAGTACTGCCATCCGGTGGTCGAAAACAGGCACTACACCCAAAACAAATCAACATTTATTCTTAAATTTGACAATAATTACTACCGGGTAATTATTGTCAAATTTCAAACAGTATTATTGTTTATCGCAATAATTTCTGAGACTATTAATCGCCCTACAAAATTTGTTATCGTGACGGGCCTAGTGTTTTCTGTGCATTAAGGATTCTTCTGTCTTTGAGGCGTGCGGCTCTGTGACACTTTCATGTTGGGAAATAATTTATTTAAACTCACAAACCACGGTCTTTTAAGAAGCCTCATAATTAATTTGTTGCATAAAAACAACCAAATCAGGAAGTGAGTAATAAATCCATTCTGTATGTAATTAAAACTGATGTTTAAAGGGTCACGTGATCACCTAAATGCTGATTTGACTGCTCTTGATATTTCCTCGCATGGCTTCTTCACACCTCTCCGACTGCTATTTGTCTATAATTTATACACTGTGTCCTGTACAAAGAAAACATCAAAGCATATAAAGTGTTTGCCATGCTTACTGTACATTCTGACTGAATTTTAGAGGGAAACATTAGGAGATGTGTTGGTTTCCTTTTATAAAGCTGAGAAACGTCAATTACTTTTTGGACTTTTTTTTTTTTTTTTTTCTCAAGAGGAAACGAAGGATGTAGCAAAGTCAACACAATTACATTTTTCTATATATAAAAAACATGTAAAAGGGGGACAAAACTAGGTCTTCTTAGCGTGCACGTTGCAGCATCCAGTTTATTTCATGTTTTTGTCGATTTGTGCTCCAGATTTCAGGTGAAATTTTTCTACCTCACTCAGCTGGCATACTGGCTCCACGCTGTGCCGGAGCTCTACTTCCAGAAAGTACGCAAGGTCAGTCGGGAGGCCCTGGGAAACTGGAGGAATACTTTATAAGCGCAACTAGATAAGCTCTGTTTATATGTCGACCTTCGGAGCGCTCGTGTAAATTCTGCACATGCATCAGACAGACTGAGAAATGTTTGAGAATCTGCTTTTGTTTTTTTTTTGTTCTTCTTCAATGATAAAAATGCTTCTTTTGTTTATTTTCCAGGAGGAGATTCCTCGCCAGCTCCAATACATCGGCCTTTATCTGCTGCACATCTCTGCAGCCTATTTGTTAAAGTAAGGCTCTCAGTCGGTGAGAATAGAGTTACCAAGATAAATCCAACAGTCTCAGTCAGTTTGTGGTGTTCTAAATCTTCTGCACGTCTTTGTTTTCCTCCTGTGTGCAGTCTGACTCGTGTGGGTCTGGTACTCCTCTTCCTCCAGTATGTGTCCGAACTGGGCTTCCACATCGCCAGACTCCTGTATTTTACTGACGAGGGCCATCAGAAAATGTACGTACGTGTATTTTCAGCCCGGTATATAAACGTATTATTTTAGTCCACGAGATAAAGCGTGCCAAGTTGACGTGTTCCTGTCCCGTCTCAGGTTTGATATGTGGGCGGTGAGCTTCGTGTTTACACGGATGGTCACGCTCACCCTGGTGTTCCTCGCCGTGGGTTTTGGTTTGGCCCGTGCTGAGAATCAGGGGCTGGACTTGGAGATGGGCAACTTCAACACTGCTCTGATAAGGTGAGGCCATGGAGTGTGGAATTCTGTCACGTTTTGAATCCAGCCAGGAGTTATGACTGGCAAAGAAAAAGGAAGAATATTAAAATGAAAATCAGTTCAACGGTACATTATGGCCTCAGCTATTTAAGCCTTTCTGGTATCAAATTGTTTAGTTCATGCAGGACATTTCAGCTAGGACTTTTAATACTTTTTAAATAATTTACATGTTTTTCCCCATGGAAAACGCACTCAGACCTTTTCTGTGCTCCTGAAACACTACTTCAGCACATTTTTGGCTTTTAACTGCTGTTGTGAAGTTTTTTTTTTTAGCTACTGTTTGCCAATTAGTTTTTAGTTGTTTTGGCTATGTTTGGTTTTGGCTACCAAATTGTGGCCTCCGTCTTTTGTTTTGCCATGTTTACTACTACTGTAATTTGCTATTTTTATCTATTTCTAATTTTTGGTTTCAGCTACTTTTTTGCTAGTTGGAGCCTTTAGTTAGAGGTGTGTTTTAGCTTTTAGCTACTGTTTTCCTGTTTTTGGCTTTCAGGTACTGTTTTGTTGGTTGAAGCCTTTAGCTATTGTTGGTATGGTTTAGCTTTTAGCTACTGTTCTCCTGTTTTATTTTTTATTTTTAGCTTTCAACTACTGTTTTGCTGGTTGGAGTCTTTAGCTATTGTTAATATGTTTTAGCTTTTAGCTACTGTTATCCTATTTTTAGCTTTCAGCTATTGTTTTGTTGATTGAAGCCTTTAGCTATTACTATGTTTTAGCTTTAAGCTACTGTTCTCCTGTTTTCAGCTTTCAGGTACTGTTTATCTGGTTGGATCCTGTAGCTGTTGTTAATATGTTTTAGCTTTTAGCTACTGTTATCCTATTTTTAGCTTTCAGTTATTGTTTTGTTGATTGAAGCCTTTAGCTATTACTATGTTTTAGCTTTAAGCTACTGTTCTCCTGTTTTCAGCTTTCAGGTACAGGTATTCCCCGATTTACGAGCGAGATCCGTTACAACGAGGCGCTCGTAAACCGGAAATCTCGTAATTTGGAACGGTTGCCATGTCTCTCGTAAGTCCGGAATTTCGCTCGTAAATTGGAACGGTTTCGCTAGCGCGACTACAAACACTCGTTTTTCATCAAAAAACTGCTTATGAGTGCATAAAAATGATCGGAAACGTGTGTCCATATGTTTAGCTAACTAACTGTGGTGAAAAAACACATGAAAACTCAGTATTTTTTGCGTTTTTTCCAAAAATTCGCCAGCTCGTAAGTCTGGAACCTCGCAGATCAGAGCGCTCATAATTCGGGGAATACCTACTGTTTATCTGGTTGGAGCCTTTAGCTATTGTTAATATGTTTTAGCTTTTAGCTATTGTTATCCTATTTTTAGTTTTCAGCTATTGTTTTGTTGATTGAAGCCTTTAGCTATTACTATGTTTTAGCTTTAAGCTACTGTTCTCCTGTTTTCAGCTTTCAGGTACTGTTTATCTGGTTGGAGACTGTAGCTGTTGTTGATATGTTTTAGCTTTTAGCTGCTGTTGTCCTGGTGTTAACTTTCAGCTACTGTTTTGTTGGTTGTAGCCTTTTAGCTATTGTTAATGTTTTGTCTTTTAGTTACTATTTTTTGGTTTTAGTGTTAAACTATTGTTTTGCTAAACTGATTCTGGCTTTTGTTCTGACGGTTTTAACTTTTAACAATTCAGTTTCATCTTATTTAACAAATTTTAGTTGTTCCAACACTCTTTTAATAATTTTCCTGTAGTTTGTTTGTTCCATTTCAACTCTTTATTTCTTTGGCAACCACAAACAAAGTAAAATAAGCTGCTGAACTACGACATGAACAGTTAGCGTACCCTTTGAGGCCTGTTTTAAAGACACAACGTTAAAGTCAACTCTATCATTTAGCTGATCATTTGTTTATAAATGAGGGCACTAATCTTTTGCCTTGGATGTCTTCAGGATGACAGTTCTACTCCTCGTGTGCTTGACTCATTCTTGGCTCCTCTGGAAGTTCATCCGCTTCCAGTTGAGGCGCTGGAGGGAGTTCAGACGTGAACAGGCCGTCCGTAAGAAGGCCACCACAAAACAACCCCTACGGCCTCTAAAGAGAGACTCACGTGAGTTTGACCTCTCGCTCAGACAGAACTTCTTGTGGACTTTCTATTTGATTTGTATGGTGGACCCAAGGTGTAAATGAACAACATTTTAAAAAACAGAATTACATTTGGAAAAACACAACAAAAACACAACAACTTTTGAAAAAACACAACATTAAAAAAAACGAAATTACATTTGAAAAAAAAAAAAAAAATTACTTTGAAAAAAACTGAATTACATTAAGCCAAAGCGGAAGTGGCCGGAATCACATTAGAAAAAAACAAATTACATTAAGCCAAACCGGAAGTGGCCGGAGCGGAAGTGGCCCGAATCACATTAGAAAAAAAACGGAATTACATTTGGAAAAACACAACAAAAACAGCAAAAACACAACAACATTTGAAAAAACGAAATTACATTAGAAAAAAACCGAATTACATTTGGAAAAACGGAATTACATTAAGACAAACATTTATTTTTTTACTTTGTGTGTGTGTGTGTGTACTGTGTTCGGTTTTATGTTGTTAAGGCTAAAGGATAGCATGCTAACTACCTCCGTGTGTGTGTGTGTGTGTTGTGTGTGTGCGTGTGC